>PVIY010050298.1:0-16275 GCA_004026745.1 Myrmecophaga tridactyla
GGAAAAGGATTCCACCCCTCAATGGACGGACGAAAATTTAGCACTCAGTGGTTACGAAGTGGAATCTAAACAATAATACCTTCTGAAGTCCATGGGCCCATTTTTACAAATTACCCAGGAAGCTAATAAATAAGGAAACCAACTTCAGAGAGACGTAGAGCCTTCTGAAAGTGTTTGTTACGAAAATCTAAATGTCTAATTTTATGTCTAGCTAACTATTCAGAATCTTCTATCCAAACAGGAAACAATGAGAAAGTGATCTGTGCTATGGTGCTAGCTTTTTTTTAAGGGGAAACCTAGGTACCCAGGATTTGTCCACACACATCAATTTCAGCCAAGGGTGTAAAGATCCAGGAAGTCTGCAAGAAACACAAATATCAATTGATCAGATCCATGCAAAAGTGAGCTTCTTAATGACTCTTACTCAAGATTAATTTATTTTTGCATCCTGCACTAACTATGATAGAACTCCCAGAACACAGGAGCTTAAAATCAAGTTTGGCTAGAATGACTCTTTAATATCAGAAGCGATCTATGAGAATTTTAGGTAATCCCAGTTTGGGCCTATATCCGAAGACCTTCTGAATTTCCTAATAATCCCAAAATAGTATCAGAATAAACTGTAGGAAGCAGGGTAAGAATGCTCTGACACATTAGAGTCGATCTGAACTTAGAATATAATATTCCAAGGACACTGAGGGGCAAACATTCTGCAAGCAGCAGTGCTTCTCAAGCATTTTCCCATTACAGAACATACAGAAAAGGTGACGGCACTGACTGCATGGTGGGGTGCAGTCCTGAGGGCTGAAAGTATGGCTGGGCCGTGTGCAGTTGTAGCCCATATCAGTTTGCTATATACCACTACCAGGTGAATGGCTTTGCCTTAGGATCAAATGCCTTCAACATGGCTCAGGTTTAAAAAAGGAAAAGTGCTGTGAATCAAAACTCCATCACGGTTTTTATACTTTAATAGAAGAATGACACAAACATTAAAAGTACATTTTCCCCAAGACAATAAGTTTCTTGTATGTTTATTTTTATTTCAGATGAAAGACATTCCAGGGAACATATTTCAATCAAACCCTCATAAGAAATATCTATTTTTTATATGCTATATGGTACGGTCACATTTCATCATTTTTCCATGTGAGTGCTCCACTATTGAACCACCATGCGTTGAATTTTTGTTTGTTTTTGCTTATTTGTTTGTTTTTTGGAAAGTGCATGGACCGGGAATCAAACCCAGGTCTCCTGCATGGCAGGCGAGAATTCTACCACAGAACTACACTTGCACCCCCAGATATATTTCATTTTAAAAGCACAATTTCTTTTTTGATGGCGCATTTCTTCATTTTTGTAGAAAAATATTAGCCTGATTTTTTCAACTAACACACAGGAGATGTAGCAATCTCCTCTATCTGGACAACAGACAGAGGCTGATGGGGTTAGGTAGGTCAGACAGATGTGATGGACGGGGTTCCTGGTTGTCACCCATCCAGCAACTGCATCCAGCGTGCACAGATGTTGAGCAACCATTGTGTACGGTGCCTGCAGGAACACTGTGGAGGCAGGAGCCCCAGAAGGCAATCTCACACACCACTGTCCACTGCTCCAAATCTCTAGTTCTCTTCTTCTACCATTCATCTTTCGTTTTCGAAAGAGAATAAATGAATTAAAATTTCCCACTGTGACCAAAAGCATGAAATAGCTGGAATTTGGGTAGAGGAAAAGGGTTACAGTTATTAAGCACCGATTAGAACATGCTCATCAAGCTAGTAAATACAGTGAGTCATCTTTTCCAAGTAGTTGCAATGCAGCGGCAATGTAAATTAATTAAGAGAAGGCCACGCTCATCTTCTAGTGGGTGGTGCTGTAATGTAAACTGCAGGGCAATTTGGCAGAAAATATCAAAATCCATAAAAACGCACATGCCTTTTGGTCTAGCAATTCTAACTTGTGGAATTTATCCTAAGGTGATAATTAAGGATGCGCAAAAATAATTTCTGTGCTGTTCGTAATTACTAAATCTTGGAAGTGAACTAAATATCTACAAATAGAATAATGGTTAAATAAACTATAGTCATAAAATAAAATACTACAAAGGGTCATTTCAAAAGATATACATATGTGTCCACCAACATGAAAAAGTTTTCACTACATATTCTTAATTAGAAAAATAAAAATACAAATAGCAGGTATGGAATTCCCTCATTATTCTAATTGTCGTTAAAATTATGGTAGCTTTACTTTTCTTGCCTCTTGTTTCTTTTTACATTTTCTGATATTTCTGACTATGTAATAATGAACATAGCTTGTTTTGATAAAAAGTAAATAAAAACAAAATAAAAACAGTAAAAGTTTAAAAATTAAAAAAAAAAAGCAGAAAAAAACCCACAAAACAATACCATAAAGAAGAAAGTGAAAAAGGAAGGATTAGGAATGTGATTTAAGAACTCCTTACAAGCGTGATTGTGAGGCTCTGAAATGTGCGGTCAACAGAGGGCATAAAATCTCTTTTCCTTGGGGATTTGTAAGAAAAGGGCAGCCAACTTTCATTTGAGAAAAGCTTGAATGCAGTCCTGACCTCTGTGGTCTCCTGCAGCTCCATGTGCAAAAAGACTGGACCAAAATACAATTTTCACTCACTGACACACAAAGTGGTCAATTCCATATATTGCCCCCATCCTCCACAATCCTTTCTTTACCTTAGTCAAGAGAAAGGAACCTAATGTCTTCTGCAAAGCACTGAAACCCGATGACCCTGAATTTGTACATCCACCTAGGAATCTACCAATTTACTCAGGAGATACAGTTAAATGCTAATATTCAATAATGCACAAATGATTTTTTTTTTTTTTTTGCATGGGCAGGCACCAGGAATTGAACCCAGGTCTCTGGCATGAATACGCAACTGACTTTTATCTACTGACTTTCCATGTTTTTTTAAAAAAAAGAATCGTAACTAATTCGAGGACACCTAACTATCCTAAACACAAAGAAAACAGTGATTCCTTTTTAAAACTGTATCATGTTTACCTACAAATTCTATGGCTAAAAATGTTACAAATGAATGTCAGGCTATGGTTAAAGATAAATACAATTTCACTCTGATAAATTCCTTTGCTTTCAAAAGGCAACTCATTTTGTTTGTTTTCTGACATTTCTTATAAATACAAATGTAACATTTTTCAACACCATAATTAAACACAGTCTTGACTTGGTCATCAGCTTTCGGACCTAGGTAAAAAGAGCAGAAAGCGGAGACACGGACAGCCAAAGGAGCTGATTCAAGAATGATCAGCTAAGATGCGGCTATTCTCAGTCACCAAAACTAAGACAATGAGTTTGAATCAGGGAAGACCACAGAAATGCCAAGCATGAAAGCACATGCCATGAATGAAAGCATCTGCCAAGGTTGGAATACAGAGTCACATAACAGAAATCAAGCATGGTGGTGTTCAAAGCCAAGGACAAGATGGTCAACATGTAAATGAGAGTCTAAGGTAACCCAATTATGAGACAAAGCTAAATGATAAAAAATATTTCTGCGAAGGCTCTCATGCCATCCTCCAACAATGAGCCTCAATTCATCAGCTTAGTAAGGAAAGGCACCTGACAAGGATCACTCCCTCCCCTAAACATTCATGAGGAATTCTGTTCTGAATAAGATTATCCAATCTTTAAGGTAGGTCATATCACTCTCTGTACAAAATGTCAAAGTCTTCTCTTTTTAATGAAACAAGGTTGCAAGAGAGGTCTGCACCTAAATTAGCCAGACTGTTATACACTATACTTCGGAATATTGTGTTCTGAAGGGTTTAAATTTTCCAGATTGTAAGTGTTTCTTTAAACTGCAAATTTAAAAGAAAAAATATTAACTATTTGGAAAGCATCAGTGGCAGAGGGAGTTCAAATAGAGTCAAGAGGTTACTCTGGAGATTGCTCTTATGCAAGCTTCAGGTAGACTTTGCTACCTATCATAACCTCCCAAACTCCAACCAGGACCAATTCTAAAGAACACCTACACCAATCCTAATCCAGCCAATCCTAAAGAACACCTACGGCAATATATAAGACTCCACAAGGGTTCCATGCACTAGAGTAACTAGAGCACTAGAGTAACTTTCCCAAGAAACCTACAACCTCCAGATGGGTCCCTGGTCCAGATAAGTTCCAAAACCTACCCCAGCCTTTCCAGAACATCAGATGGTTCCATCTCCCTACCCCATTATTAGTGACAGACCCTTCCAATATAAAAATTTAGAATTGCCATAGTCCAAACAACCCTAAAGAACGATACAGAAAGAACAGAGGTGATGGTGGAGTTATACAGAGAAGACAGGATTTAACAAATGAATATGAATGCTGAATCATTTAACTGATCTTTTAGTCTCCAGTATTTTAGAGCAGCTAGAAGTAAAAACCTAAAATGGTGAAATTGTAACCCATGTCAGAGTCTGAAATATGTTCTACAACTAATAGTGATGCTGTGCTTTGAAATTTATAGCTTTTTTGTATATGCTATTTTTCATAAAAAAAAAGACAGTCGATTATGTAACAAAAAAAGTATTTAAGCCCTCTAGCCTCCTATACTCCAGAGCAACTAGAAGGAAAAATATGAGATCGTATGGTAGCCCATGACAAATTCTGTGATCTGTCCTGTAACCACTGGTTGAGGAGTGCTTTGAAAATTATTGCTCTTTTATTTCTTTGCTTTGTATATATATTATATTATACAATAAAAAAAGATAAAAAATATATTAACTACTTGGGATGGAAATATTCCTAATGTATATTGTATAACAGGTAAGGGACATAATTTAAACTTTTTCTTGATTACTCACACACACACAATGATGAACATCAATGAATGTGCAATGCTGTGTACAGAAATAACTTCAGGGCCTATTTAAGTATGTCTATTCTAAATCATCTGAAATGGGTGTGGTTCTTGAGTTCTTGTATCTGCATTTTATAGTCAGACTGTTACTCCTCAATATGGTCCTTTTGCCCTACGATGGTGGCCAGTTTGAAAATATTATGCACCCCAGAAAAGCCATGTTTTAATCCTGAGTCAATCTTGTGGAAGCAGCCATTTCTTTTTACCCTGATTCAATACTGTAGGTTAGAAACTTCTGATTAGATTATCTCTGTGGAGACGTGGCATGCCCAAATGTGGGTGTGATCTTCTGATTAGACAGAGATGTGACTCCACCCATTCCAGATGGGTCTTGATTAGATTACCAGTCTTTAAAAGGGGAAACTTTTTAGAGAAATCTCAGAAATGATAGAGCCAACAGAAACTTCAGAGCAGAGTGGACACAGATGCCCAAACTTGGAGAACAGACACAGGGATGTTTGGAGAAGCTTGAAGCCCAGCAGATGTCACCATGAGATGTTAAGAAGCCAGAACCTGGAGAGAGCCAAGGGAGGCCAAGAGATGAAAGTCAGCCCGGGAGAAGCAAGGTGAGGAACTCCCATAGGGCCAGAGGCTGAAAGTAATAGGAGTCCAGGGGCGAGGAACCAGCAGGTGCTAGCCAAATGACTTCGCAGCAGACAGAGGTGTTGCTGACCCACTGGTATTTCTTAAGTGGAGGTAACCTTTCGTTGGGACCTCAATTTGGACATTTTCATAGGCTTAGAACTGTAAACTTGTAACTTATTAAGTTCCCTTTTTAAAAGCCATTCCATTTCTGGTATATCACATTCCAGTAGCTTACAAACAACAGTAGAATAGAAAAAAAAAAAACCTTGGACTAAGAATCAAGTGGATTTAGATAATCATTTCTAGCTGAGTGACCTTGGGTAAATCAGTTAACATATATGGGCTTAAGTAAGATAAGGAAGTTCAACTTTAAAAACCCTTTTATTTTTTTCTTAAAGCCCTTTTATTTGCTAAAATGGTTCATTCAAATTTGTTGCTTTTCATAGTTGTATACTTTGAAACCAGAAAAATAAGCAATCTAAGTTTTGAATGGAACACAACATACATCCTAAAAATGTAACATATTCTCTTGTAAGTAAAGTGGATGTACCTTAATGAGATCTATTTAGCTTCTCAGAGGCCTTACTTGTGTAATTCCCAGTTGTTGAAAGAGTCTCAGATAAAGTTAAGGTTGCTGAATAACTAAAGATCCTATTATTTATACGTCACTATACTCCTGTATGCCTCCACTTTATCTAATACTCTCAACGTAAAATGACTATTTGATATTGCTCTATTACAGGCCACCTAAAAGCAGAATCTGTACATACCATCATCTGTGGCTGCACAGCATACTGGTTCCAAAATGACTACTCTAATTTTGGAACATTCCTTGCCTTATTAAATGTTTGTTTAGCAGACATTTTTTTAAGACGTTTTCTAAAAGACTGTGTATATGAAAAGATAGAATAAAACATAAAGCACAATGCAAATGCAGAGAAAAAAATAACCTTGGACTAAGTTCTGCAAACTTCTAAAGGGTAGGGAATTTATTCATCTGTTATTTTTCTGCAGTCCCTAGCACATGAGTTCTATTAGATATTTAATATCATCATCAGGAACCTGAAAACCCACATCTCAGTCTATATCCTTCTCCCTCTGCGTATTTTTCCTTGAGAAATCTGATTCATGTTCAACTCTTTAATTTCACCTCTTAACAGATAATTCATCTCTAGTTCTCAACTCTCTTCTGAGTTCTAGATCCTTTTAACCTATCATATCCTTCCTCTACTTAGATTTCCCATAAATCAAAAAGTACTCAAGAAAGGTTTTAGTTTCATCTTCCTTATTTCTCTCTTATCCCACATTTATTTTCTCCCTTTTCTTCTGGAGAAAATAAATGTGGAACACAACATACATCCATTGAGCGATGGATCAATCACCCAGATGAAAAACCTAGGAGTCCTCCTTGATCATTCTCACTCATGGCCAATTGCCAAGTCTAACTGATGTTACCTCTTATACCTCTCTCCGCTCCATCCCAGGCTCATCATCTCTACTGCACCAGTCTTAATACATGTGATCGTATCTTAACTGGAATATTAAACAGCCCCTAACTGGTTTTCCAATTGCCAACAATTTACGTTCCAGTCTACCTAGTTATCAGCAATGAGTTTTATTTCTATAAAACACAGCAATGCGTGTTCTCTCCCTACTTAGATTTTTTTAATTTATATATTGCTATGGCAATGGCTCTCAAATTTTTCTTCTAGATTGGAGATAGAGGATACTAACTCAAGGCAGTACTGGGCTGCTGTGGAGTCAGGACTGCAATGAGTTGGGGGGGGGGGGGATAGGGTGGGATGCACACAGGAAAAATGGGCCAGAACTGGTGGCAGGGAAGGGTCAGATTAAATATACTATCTTCACAGAGATTCTAAAGTACATCCACAGAAATAGAAGATAGGTGAAAAATCATTATGGGTATTATGTGTAATTTTCCTCCATTTATCCTATATCCCTAAGGAGAGGACTGATGACAGACAGCTCTAGACTACTTTCTAATTTCTCCTCCATTCCTAACAACAACTCACTACCACTAAGATTTTTTAACATTCCCTTTTACACTTCAGGGCATGCCCATACGTAGTTTATCCTGAGCGGAATACCTTTCCCCCTTATTTGGTGATGGAACTCCTACTTAACCTTCAAGCCCTGGGGCAAATATTGGATTTTGAAGACTTCTCTCTACCTCTACCAAATTTAGCAAGAGTCACTTCCTCCATTATATTCAGGTTTTTTTAAATTATTAACCCCTTAAATGAGTCCTGTGTATTCATTACCTTTTTATCTACAGTACCTGACGTATTGCTTGACACAAAGCACATCTGTAGAAAGCACTGTTAATAGGTGAAAGAGAAACTTTTCTACTGCTTTCAGTTAAATGATAATTCAACAGTCTCAAAATCTTCCTCATATGGCTATGTCAAAGTCATCGTCCTTGTAATACAGGGTATACACAAAGAGAAAATACCATTTACATCAGTATAGATATGTTATTATCAATCTGTTACACAGAAATTTCCATCTTCATTTATCCATCTTTTGTTATTACATAGAGCTACTTATAGTTGCAGATCCTATCTAATCAAAACTTAAATCCCATGGTGCTTCATTAGGGTCAACAGACGCTTATTGCTGGTTGACCTCATGATGCTGATTCAATGCAGCTTTGGTTTACACTAACTAGGTCAGTCTGTCTTCCATGGGCCGTGACTTACGTCCAGCATGGCACAGGGAAAGAATGTGGAAAGTGGAATCAAAGGATGAGGATTTAAACTACAGGGCCAACACTTCCAGCTGTTACGACTAACTTCTCAACCATAAAATGCAGATGATACCATTGACAAGGATTTTTTTTTATTATTAATCAAATGGAACATGGCAACTCACTTTATAAACTATAAAGCATTACACAAGTATGGCTATGGCTAGTACCACAAAATATCTATGTACAAAAACAACATACTAGAGCTCAATTATATGAAGTGTCTTGATTACCTTAGAGTCAACATACGGTTGAATGGGTTTGATCCAGCATATAATTGGATGAGCTGCCCTAAGAGTTCTGATTTTCTTGAGTCATAGCAGATCTCAGTGGGCTTCCTCAAACCACCTTGGGCAGGCATGGGGAGCTTTTTCATATCTATATGCTTCCAGGCTGGTGAGGCTAATTTCTGCCAATTATAATGAAAGCCAATTTGGCTATATACAGGAACATTCTGACGCTATCAATTCTCCACACAAACACCCACTTCCACCCCCAAGAGATAACAGACCATTGGAAAACTTGGCTGCTAGCCTATGAAAATATGGAAGAACGATAGAAACATTAGCCAAAAAAGCAATATTGGCAACTGAATCAAATGTTTAGGCTCTTGGGTTTATCCAAATAAACTGTGTTCTAACAAATGTTTTACTTGGAATGCATTTCTCAGTGCAGATGCTGTGAAAAGTACCCATTTTTAGTGGGTTATATCAATGGTTGGAAGCAACAGAAGGGTGTGGAATATTTTTAAGAAAAATTGCATAAGCTGCAGAAAATGTTAATAGTGACTGAAGAAGTGCATAATTAGAAGGAAATTAAAGAGTGGTTTAAGTTGTTGGTAGTTTCCAAAGTTATATATATAACTAGGAGTCCTCCTTGATCATTCTCACTCATGGTCAATTGTCAAGTCTAACTGATGCTACCTCTTATACCTCTCTCCTTATCATCTTACTTTGATGATAAGAAGAAAAATATATAAAATATATATATATATTTTTTTTACCAATTGTAGATTTTTTTAAAAAAACTGTAAAAATAAATACCATAAAATTAGAAAGATACCAGAGAACTTAGCAAGAGATTTAAAAACTTCTAATATATTACAATTTTTAAAAACATATAATATATTAATAAAAATAGATTAGCCCCACCCCAAGAAAAAAGCTGCAGTCAAGCACGAATCACAAATATTTAAGGGTTTTTATACTGAGATTTTATACTGAGATTAAAAATTGGGGAAAGAAACACTAATGCAATCCAAATACATGAACTTCCTTAACAAAACAAGCTCTATAACCAAATGCCAGACAGATTCTCTTGACTTGCTGTCAGCCTCTCATGTGGGAGCAATAAATACACTGTAAGATACTGGGAAAATTATTACCCTTGTTCTTCGGCAATGATGTAATGCATATATAATCTCTATGGACTATATCATCCACTTCCAGTTTTGTTCAGAATCCATGGTAGTAATTCCAAGATAGAAAAGTCACTAAACTGCAAACTATAATTTATAGTTTGATTCCAAAAACTTTGATTCCTTTGAGGCCACTGATTAGGAAACAGATGGTGAATATACGGAGGCTCAGAACTAAGAACCCCCCTTCTTCACTTACAGAGACCATCAGCACCATTTTTCCAATAGGGTTTACATATAGCTCTTTTGGCAATAAGAACACAACACTCACGGTAGAAATGTGAACTACGAGTAAACAGAGATAAAATTTTTTTTAAACTGAACTGACCAGATGATTCAAAGCGGGTTTTAAAGGCTTTTCTGTTTGTTTATTTGCTTTTCATTCTCCACTCACAAAGTGACTGATTGTGCAATTAAACCAGCCATATCAATCAGATTTTTGCTGTTACATTGTCAATAAATGTTTATTAAATCAAAATGAATGTACAAAACCACTCTCAGGAAAAGAAATGCCACATTACAGTCCCAAAGAATTTCCTGAAATTCTGGAGTATTTTACTTTGATGATAAGAAGATAAAAAACTTAATATGCATGAGTATGTAAAACCACAGCAACTTGCTAAAGATAAGAGAATTATTATATGACTATTTTAAAGCTGTCCTAACACTGCTAGCTTTGATTCACCAGGGAAAATAAACATTGACAACCAGTGAAACTTCCCCCACTATCCTCAAACTGTTTCACTGTGAATGTTCTATCAAACATCATGTGTGGTCTTTCAAACAGTCTTCAGAATGGACTCCATACAATACATCTAATCAATAAGATTATCGATACAATTGAGCAATAATAATCATTTAGAAGAGTATGATGGTTCCTCCATCACAGATAGTCCATCTGTGATTTATACTATTTCCTTTTGGGTCACGTTGTCCTCGGTATGATACCAACTGCATTTAAACATAAACATAATAAACTGGATGGGAAGGTTGTAAACACAATAAACTAGATGTGAAGGTTGCTTTCAGGTTTCTTGGTAAATTTTATAAATTTCAGTTTGCTTTTACCATCTCGTATGTCTCAGATGGAATTCACTGTAATCACAGCCACAGTGGAGCAACTTCAAACACAAATGAAACAAATAACTGGTAGATCGATACGAGGTGACAGACTCCCGGCTGAAATCTTGCCCTACTGTGACCCACCACTGGCCTTCTGCACTCTAAAGACTTAATGAATCACCAGGAGCACAACGAAGACTGTGTATGTTTTGCCCATGTGAGAACTGAATTTATATCAATTCTAGAAAAGGATCGCCTCCCTTCCATGAGGGAAACACAATCAGGTAAAGATCGCTGTCTACAATGGTGCTGGTCATTAGCCTTTCATGCACCTTATATACCTATTTCATAAACAGCTGATCATTTGAAATTAAAACACAAAGAATGATAGAAAATTGCAAAGTCTAAAGAGAGATTAATTAAAATGATGCACAGCTTATAAAGGTGTTTCTATATTTGCAAAAGGAAATGGTGCGACAGCAAATACACAAATATTGTAAGTGTAAAATCCATTTAGAGCTTCTGAAGATGTTTTGCTCTAGAAACCATGTAAAATGGCTTTGCTATTTACACTGGAGATATCCCTACTGTCCCCAAAATAATCCTAGTACTTAAAATAATCACATCGTGAAGAAAATTTCTGGTCTTTAATAAAGAAAGATCTATGCCACAGGGGTCATATCTGCAAATAGGGAAATAAAAGAATCTGAAGAGGTACAGACGTAGTTGGCATGACATCAAAAGTAAGGTTTATACTTGAGGTTTCTAAGAAAGGGCACCATTGTCCGTACGTGGCCAAAATGGGAAAGGGGCAGCGACATTTTGATGCAGCTTGCACATAATCCAGACAGCTCCTCCCCATCTTTCCACTGCTCTAGAACAAGCCCCTACCAACTCCTCACCCTGAGTTACAGAAAAATGGAAAACACAGCAACTGATTCTCAAATTGTAGCTCCCAAATGAAAACAGATCTCAACTATAGTATGAAGGAAGGCAAGAAAGATTAACCAACACCAAATCACAGCAAAGACAGTATCTGGCCCCACTAAACAAGGCAAGATGAAAAGAAACATTATGGTAAACACATAAAACATACCACTGGATAAAAAGGAACGAAAGAAGAAAGGGATGAAAAACAGATGAAAGCAAGGGAACAAGTGTACAGAGGAGAAAATGAGCACTCATTCCTAAAGAAAATCAACCTAAGGAAGAGAAAGTTTTATATTCCAGGACTTAAAAAATGATAAACAAATGAACAGGCACACAAAACATATTAGAGACTGAACAATTTATCAATTTGGTATTGATAAATAAAATAAAAATAAAGAAATGAGGAGAAATGGCTAAAAATGAAAAGACATGGCTAAAAACTGAATTACTATTAGAGAGGAAAACTGAATTTAAATCTAGTTAAATTAAGAGGAAAATGCCAACTATGTTTTCTTTTTTTTTTCCACAGAGGAAAAGATAAGAGGTACAAAGAACAAACATAGCCTGAAACTTGCTGATACTGAAGAAAAGAACCCCCAAACTAGACAGAAAAATATTTCAAGTTACAGTACAAATTTTCCTTAACATGAAGGAAGAACAGATAGAAATAACAAAGTGTTCCAGGATAAATTGTTAGAGAATGATCCAAAATAAGTTATGGTGCTGGTCATTCTCATTTCATGCACCTGTTGTACCTATTTCCTAAGGTACAACACAAAGAATGATAGGAAATTGCAAAGCCTAATGAGAGAATCATTAGTTAAAATGACACACACCTTATAAACTGGATAACTTCAAGATAAACTGAACTTCAAGATAAAGAAAAAACACATCAGGTGTTCAGACAGAAAACAGCAAAGCACTTACTTTCAGGGGGCAAAACAAGCAAACTGGCCCCGCCCCTTCTATTAAGAACACTCAGTGCCAGAAAACAAAGAAGCAAAATCAACAGATTTCTAAGTGTGACTGACCCAAGAATTTTACAAGGCAAAAACTTCTTTCAATATAAAAGAAAGAGATATTTTATACATCCAAGTCAGGGAATACAGCCTCCAGGAGAGCGTCCAAAAAAAAAAAGGATTTGACAATAAAATCCAACCAGACCAGTGATTGAAGGCTGTGACCAAAGGTCTAGTTCAGCACTAAATTTTTACAAAATTCTCAAGGAAAGTATAATCTGATTACCTCGTTGTGTTAACATGACAGTATAAAAGTAGCAGACTAATAGATTCAAACAAAACATCTCAAGGAATGCAGTACTTATTATATTTTATTAAAATTATTTGAGAATGAAATCAAGGAAAAGAACCAGATATGAAAAATGAATGGATTTAAATATAAAAATAAATACCTTATTCTCCTTGAGTGGCTGATAAACTCATTAAGAACACGGTGTAAGGGGTGCAAGAGTAGTTCAGTGGGAGAAAGCTCACCCTCCAGGAGAGAGATGCGGGTTCCACTCCTGGCCCATGCACACTCACCACCACCCCACCGTACTCCCTGCCCCCCAGAAAACCACAGTGCACATTTCTTCTTTAGAGGATTAGGTATAAAGCTCAACACCCAGCAGATAGCCAACATATTTCCTAATTTTTCTCAAATATTCGGAAAATGAAAACATGAAATTTAAGAACTTTTCATAGGAACATTATTATAAGCATATCTTCCTTGAATCAGCAACAAAAAGTTCTTCCACTTAATTAAATGAGAACTTCCATCTAAAGCTCTGAATTCTAGCCAGCCACATATCTAGTATATAAAACAAAAGCCACCTTACAACACCATATAATTCTAGAAGTTTCTTTACCCTAATAAAAATGCATAGAGAAAGCTAGAAAGGGAAAATGTTAGCCCCCTTAATCGTCCTCATTTAAAAAAATATATACTGGAGAACTTTCAAGTGTAAATATCATATGTCTAAAATATATTTCATTATTTCAACCACTTTTTTTCCTCTCTGTGCTAGTAAGAATTCAATAATTAATGTATGGGCGGCTGCTGTGGCTCAGCAGGCAGAGCTCCGACCTGCCGTGCTGGAGGTCTGGAGTTCGATCCCTGGTGCCTCCTGCCCATATGCAAATTTAAAAAATAAATAAATAAATAAAATAATTAATGTATGCTGACACTTTAATAGGAGATAAATCAGATAAAAAAAATACTGAGTAAATCAATTTCTTAAAATATAACCATAATATTTCTTTAAAACAAAAAGATTTTGGAAAACATCTGAAAAGATGGTTTAATTAAGAACATCAAGGTGAAATATGGAAAAATAAAAGTATCTACTATTAATTCATAAATTTTTACAAGGTATGTTAATGGAATTAACTCAACTACCATAACTCATTCAAATATTATAATGCATTAGGTATTTTGTAAAATGTTTCCAACTGACCTTGGCTGCTCTATCCCAAACCATCACTCATTGGTCTCTAAAGATATCCCATTCTTTTTTCCCCTCTACATGACTGCTTCTATTGTTTCTTCTGTTTGGATCATCCTCATTTGTAATCTGTCTAAATATTAACTATCATTCTTCAATGATATCTCCTTGAAGATGACTTTCCTGGTTCCCTTAACAATGAGAGACTACTCCCTTCTTTAAAACCCCATAGCACAGTTTCTCTCTCTCTCAGTGCATTTCACCATATTTTTTCTATTATAGACATTTGCATACTTGGCTTATCTGCTCTTCCTCCATATTTGACCCTCTCAGATATTTTTCTCTCTTCATCCACAAACAATACTTGGATGATCTCATTTACTCCCACAGCTTGAAATACCATCAAAATATTACCGACTCCCTAGTCTCTCACCTAGAATTCTACCCTGAGCATATACACCTCCTGGACAACCCCTTCAGATTTTTCAGACAAACTTCAGATCCCACAGGTTAAAAGATCTCATCATCTGCAAACCTGACCTTCCCCACGTTTCCTGTCTAAGTTGAACGGCAATGCCATCTACCCAGTGTCCCGAGCCATATCTTGGCTATAATTTCTGACTTTCCCTTTCTCTTCAACCCTACACCCACTCAATAACCAAATGTTCATTATCTTATCTCCTAGATATTATCCAAATCTATCCACATTCCTCCTTCTCCATAGCCAATCCAAGACCCAGTTCAAGAAATGAGAATAAACTCAAAGAAAATGTAATAAGAATATAATAAAGACAAATAAAAAAAACTTAACAAAACAACGAATGAAGATGCAATAGAAAGAAACAACAACCCAAAAGGGAGCTCTCTGACAAAAGTATAATAAATATGGCAATCCCTGGCAGGATAAGTCTTAGTGATAGATTTGAAAATTTATAATGAATGGACAAATTTATAGAAAAATACAACTTACTAAAACTGACTAAAGAAGAAACAGAAAACCCAAACAGCTTACTACCATTAAAGGAAGTGAATCTCAAATTCAAATTTTCCCCACATAGAAATCTCTAGTCCCTGATAGTTTTATAAATGAGTTCACCCAAATATTTAAAGAGTACATAGAATATTTTAATTTCATTCACATGCTTTCAAAGAACAGAAAAAGAAGAAAGATCCTAGCATTGGTACCAAAACCCAGTCAGATTATAAGGAAAGAAAATTAGAGGCCAAGCTTACTTGCAAACATAGATTATTTTATACTTATTAAACATATTTATTTAATAAATATTAAACAGCATTCAGTAGAACAAAAAATATCATCATGACCAAGTTGAATAGACAAAGCACCAAAAACTGCATAAATATTAATTCAAATAAATGAAAATTAAAGTAACATTTTTAAGAAATAAAAAGTCCACAATCTCAGAGAAATTACTTCCTTGCATTTAGTCAATCCTAAATCTGTACCACATCCAAATTATAAAAATAAAAAATTAGACCAATATTCAATAGAAAAATAGGCAAAAGACATGAAAAAGAATTCCACAGAAGAAGAAACCTAAATAGCCAGTTAACATATGAACCTTTAGGAACAGGAAAATACAATTACAGCCACAGTTAGACACTAACACACACCAGACTGATAAAACTTGAAATGTCTGCAGACACCATGAGATGGTAAGGATGAGGAGAAATGGAAATTATTAAACAGTGCTATTTAGAGTAAACTGTTATACCACTTGGGAAAACAACTGTGCAATATCAGTATACTTGAAAATGTTCATACCCTATGTTCTAGTTTGCTAGCTGCCAGAATGTGCTATACCAGAAACGGAATGGCTTTTAAACAGGGGAATTTATCAAGTTGCAAATATACACTTCTAGGCCATGAAACCGTCCCAATTAAAGCAAGTCTATAAAAATGCCCAAATTAAGGCATCACCAAGAGGTTACCTTCACTCAAGAAAGGCTGACAAAGTTCAGGGTTTTTCTCTCGACTGGAAAGGCACATAGTGAACATGGCAACATCTGCTAGCTTTCTCTCCAGGCTTCCTGTTCCATGAAGCTCTCCCAGGAGCTTCTTCATCTCTGAAGGTCTCTGGCTGCGTGGGCTCTCATGGGTTTTGTGGTTCTGCTGTGGCTCTCAAGCTTTGTCCAAAATGCTTCCTCGTTCA
>PVIY010050299.1:0-16271 GCA_004026745.1 Myrmecophaga tridactyla
AAGCAAAGAAGCTACTGATAGAGAGGTTTAACTGGTGATTTTACACTTTATACTTTCACTATCAATTACAGTCTTATGCTAAATTAACTTGGTCATTAGATCAGATTTTCCATTTCTTCATTTTCAACTTCAGATTACACTAATCCATTTGCAATTCTGCACTGCTTCAGCACCTCATTGAAACCCTCACAAAGCTTAGCATCAGGCTGGTTCTGGGCACACTCCAAAAACTGCTTGATCTCAAAGAGGCAAGGGCCATACTCCTGCTGCTTCTGGTTTGCTGGCTGGGCTCCCTGAGGCTCCTGGTAAGTGATGTCAGGACTTGAGGGTTCAGCATTGCTCCCGGCACCAAGGCCCCCAGTGATGGCATGACCCAGAGTATGCCCAACAGCAGAGGCCACAGCCACGCCAGCTGCAGTGGTTGCCATCTGGGCCATCAGACCTGGCTGCCGGGATGCAGCAGCAGGTGAGCCAACTGCAGATGATGGGGCTGCTGCTGGTGGCTGAGCTGCTGGCGCTGGCCCTGGCCTAGGCGCAGCTCTCATCTGAGGCGCCCGGCTGGCCGGAGGGGCCATGTGTGAGGTACGGCTACGGCTTCCACGCGGCATCACAACCAAGCGGCGGTAACTTCCAGAAGGATGAAAGTCTAAGAAGCGAGCCTGGCAGCTACTGCGAAGGAGAGTCCAGAAGGAATCTTGACTGTAGTCTGTTGAGACCCATTTCAGACTTCTCACCTCCAGAACTGTAAGATAATACATTTATGTTGCAGTAAGCAGCCATAGGAAACTAAAGTACTTCTGCTGCAATTTGGCGGCGGTGGGGGGGGCAGGGGGATGCTATTCTACTAGAACAGGGGCTCACAGACTAGAAATTCAATATTATTGACTGCATAATTCATTTTCATTGTTGGTACTTGTTCATTAGGCCAACCTGTCTGTTTGCCTGTCTAGCTCACTATCTTCCTATCTTTGCATTTTATAATAATCCATGCCAACCGTTTTGAATAATGCAGTAAAAATGCATTTGCTTTTTAAATTATTTTAAATATATACGGTGGGATAGATCAGAGCTTCTCAAACTGTAATGTGATGCAAACCACCTGGAGCGTCCTCTTAAAATTCGGATTCTGACGCAATAGGCTTTGGGTGAGGGCTGAGAGTCTGTAGTTCTAATAAGCACTCAGGTGATGTTGATGCTGCTGGTCTGTGGGCCACCTTTTGAATAGCAAAGCAAAAGAGGACCAGCCATGTCAGAACCTGCAGCGCTCTCTGCTCTGGGAGTCTCTTTGTTCTCCAAGTGGAACCAACAGTAAATCCTCCTTACCCATACTTTTAGGACCCTTACTTACCATAAAGCAGAGGATATTTAAGTGATTTTAATTAAACACATAGAAGACTCAGCTGAAGTCAATATAGTACATTTTAAATTATATAATGAATATGTTCTCAGGAAAGATAATTTGTGGAAGAAAGTATATTTTTAGCATCCACAGTCTTAGTACCCAAAAATCTGTCTTTCCTTCAAGTCTTCTTTCTCTGCAAATTCCGTTTTACATATTTGAAGTTATATGACATATCTCAATTTGTATCTCTCATATACAGATATACCTATACACAGTGGCGGTTCGAATTACTGGTCCCACTTTTTCACTCCCTGTAATAAAATTATGGTGGGCAGAGTGTTTCAGTTCTTCACTCCCCTTTAATAGAAATATGTATTCATTATTGCCATGCTGGTGGGGAAAAAGTACTTCCTACACCTTGACGTTGGACTCGGCCAAGTGACTTCATTTGGTCACAAAGATATTAGTGGGCCTGATGCAAGCATAGGCTTGGAATATGCTAACGTGACTGGGCTTGTTTTCTTGCAATGTGATTGTCCATAATGAGAAAGGCTCCCCCAGAAACTGCTGCTCATACAGCAGAGGCTCCAGAAGAACCAATTGTGGAGCTGAACTAAGCCCAACTCAAAGACAAGAGGTAAGCCCAGCTGCAGCCAAGCCAAACCCCAGCCAATTCACCTAACTGAGAACCAAATCCTTATTGCCACATGCCTCTGAGGTTTTGTGGTTGGTTGTTACACTACATTACTGTGGAAATAGCTGAATAAGAAGGAAATTGGTACTAGAAGTGGGGTGCTACTCTAACAAATCCCAAACTGTATAGCGCTGGCTTGGGGCTGAGAAGAAGACAGCAAGGAAATTGTCATAGGCGGCTGGAAGAGGTTAATATGTTAAGTGGTGAAACATTTGTTATAACTGTTACTTGCAATAAATTGGAGGACAGAAAATGGGCCTGATAAATTTGGGAGGAGGAGAAGGTCCAAGGCACAATTTTTATAGAGTAAGTGGGATGTTGCTAATTGCACTAAAAGGTACTCTAGGAGATCAATTTAGAGAAAAACATAGCTGATTTGGAAACAATTAAGAGTGAATTAACAAAGCCTAGAAATGTTAAAATTTGGAGGGATGAAAAATGAAATCATATTGAGATAATTTTTGTCAGCTTGGACCAAAGTGATTGTGACTCTTTGAGCTTTAAAAAACACCCCTGGACTCCCCTTTACCCAATTGTCTACAGGCAAGAAACAGACTGAGTAAGCTGCTCAGCTACCAAAATGGGCATATTCTTCAAGGCCATCAGAAGTGTCTAAGGGGGATTTTGGCAAAGGACCTCTCAAAGGCAGGAGCTGAGAACCAATGGAGAAAAAAAAAAAAATGGACTACGGTCCAGAAAGATACACCAAGGGACCAACAATGGAGCCTAACCCAGATCTACCTGGTCTAACCCCCAGGGTAGGGGGACCTGCTAACATTTGCCTTCCAGGATTCAGAACTGCTATGAACTGTGACTGCTGCATGCTTCTCATTCTTCCCCTATTAGAATGGCTTGTTTTCTGTGGTCATCTTGTTCCTGTTCCGTTATTGAATGTTGGGTGTGGGAGGGGGAAGAGGATTTGGTTTTTTTAGGTCATAGGTCTCTACACCACGAGGAGTCACCTTTGGAGCTGACATAGATCATGAGCTACTCTCTTTCTAGTCTGATGCCATCACAGAATGAGATATTTTGGGATTTTAGAATGGGGGTGAGTGTATGTGGGAGGTACATGAATAATAGTGATGAAGAGAGAGGATTGAGTGGTAAATTGAATTAATGGTCCCAATTCTTTATTCCCCTGCAATAGAATTATACATACACCTTCTTGCTACTTCTTCATAGTAGGCAGGGGGTACTTTCTTACCCTTTGACTTTAGGGTTGGCCATGTGATTTGCTTTGGCCAATGTTAGCAGACATGAAACAATCAGATGCTCACATAGTTGGGCTTACCTTCTTGTGTTCCAGCCATCTGTCTTAAGAAAAGTTTCTCCTTAGCAGATGCCCTTCAAGCTAGGTTTCAAAAATGATCAAGTATAGTGTACCTGAGCCTGAAATTGCACCCTATAACAAAGGCCAGCTTACCTGAGATCAAAAGCAGTGCCAAACTCCAGCTAAGCTGTAAACATGTGCATAAGAAATAAGTGCTTATTGTTCAGGCCACCCGGATTTAGTGATTTGTTGTGCAGCTTTAATGAGGCACTAGTAGGCTAAGACATGTATGTTTCCAAGTCATTACATGTTCGTTAAGAACACTCGAGTAAATGCATCCATTCCATTGAGCAGTTTCACTTACTTAACCATTGCCTGATTTTTGTACGTTTAGGTAGTTTCTCATTTTTTAAGCTTCAATGTTTTGCTTCTTTCAGCATGCTATATTAGCATATTGGTGTATAGATTTTTTTCCATGGTTTATCTTATTTTCCTAGAGTTAAAATTGAATAATAATACTTACATAGTAGGGTTGTGTGAGGATTAAAAGACTTAAAATATATAAGGTGCTAAGCATATTATCCATCGTATAATAAACACTCAATAAATGATAGTTACTATTGGTTTTTGTTGTAGACTTAGAAGTTAAGTAAATTCAGAGCTCCTGATAATGAAATGTAAAGCTGCTTTCCAAAAGAGTTATGCCAATTTACATTGCTCACAGCTTTGAATGAGTTTCAGCATACCTTCAAATAAAATATTCTTTTAACCTTGGCTATAATGGCATGTGAGTAATAGTATCACACTGATATTTTAATTTGCATAGCTTTGTTGACAAGTGAGGTTGAAATTTCTTTATGACTATTCTAACCAGTTACATTTTCTCTTCTGTGAATTATCAGGTAGTATATCAGTGTCTTTCCAATCATCATGCCAGCCTCACTCTAATCTGATCAACTTCCCTGGTGCCAAAAGTCTGACAGATTACACGGTGGTATTATAATATTTTAGACATATTGGGTTAAATAAATATATATATTGTTACAATTTATTTTATTTGTTTCTTTTCACTTTTTAACATGTGGCTATTATAAAATTTGAAATTTCATATTTCTATCGGACAGCCCTGGTTAAACTTTTGCATATCATTTGCTCTGAGATGCCCTGTAGCCAAAACTCTCATTGCCCTCACCCCGTGTGGGTTCTCCTGATGCTGCCTATTGTATGGTCTGTTGCCTGTAGTCTGTTGTTATACTTTCTAAATAATCCCATGCTGAGTCTAAATCCCTCCCCTGCAGGCTCTGCTTCATTTCATTCCCCAAATCCCACCTCTTCCTAATTCAGTTCCAGCCTCCTGTGGTTAATGTCGGCAGCACGTCTCAATTAGTCTGTTATATATTCCCGGATGAAATGGCAAATTTGATAAGGTTTTAAGCCCTTCAGTGTTTTTTAAACAGATTATATTCACTATTACTTGTATATTTCCATTCTATTTCTATCATTGAATCATATGATTTTGCAAATGCTGAGTTATTTTTATATTTTGCCATTGAAAGGTCACAAATACTCAAAACAAACAATTTCATATTTTCTGAAGTCTCCTGCCTCTGCCCACATCATCCACCACCACCCAGAATCCTCTCAAACCACATCAAAACCAAAGGTTTTGAGCCACTAACGCTCAAAAGTTCCCCCAACACCAACTCCCATTAACTAAAATGTCACAGACGTTTACTCATAATTCCTGGGGCTTTTTTCGTCTAGAGGGCAGGGAGGATATGTCTTAACTCACCTGGCTTTAGTAAGAGAATTTTTAAAAACCATTTAAGAAAGATTCAAGAAAAGCAAGTCCATACAGCTAATGCAAGTAGGATGCTTAAAATACTGAAAAGGGCGTTCATGTGTGACTTAGAGACTCAGTCGCAAATTTGAGATTTACAGCTATTTTCTTGTCTGAATTTTCATGGTGTGGGGTTTATTCACCATAGGGAAAGATCTGTAGCACATTTGTGATGCCAGACCAGCTTCCTCCACCCCTCCTACACTCTACCCACCATGCTTCTTTCCACCTCCCATGCCATACCCATGTGCATCCAGGGAATTCAAACCAATTTGAATAAGTAATCATGTGGAATAATATGCTCAAGTGTACTCTCCAGGGTGTTTTCTGGCTGCTACTCAGCTCCCTGCACTAGTTTGCTAAGTGCCTTTGAGAGATGCTGAGAATACCTTGTTGGCTGTTAACCTTTTAAAGGTTTAGCCATTCTCTGCTCTCACGTGCTGTAAGCCCTGCTCCAAAGGAAGTACAGGAAGCAGAGCGATGCAAGAGTTAGCTTCCTTCCAAGACTCACAGGGGACATACCCTACATGGCCAGGAGAGAGTTAGACAGGCTTTGAATCAGAGTATTTTTAAAACATTCATTATTCTGACAGTGGAATTCCATGAAACGAGCTGTTCATTCCTTTTGTATGAGTCAAATAAAGATCTCCAAAAGCATATTTAAATACGAGGAAATAAATAACTATGGCCTCGTTTTATGACTATCAGAACTTTCTGTGAAGATGCCTAAATATTTTGATTACTTTAAAAGTAGATGAGATGGTTTGTATTTACAACATTACAACATCACAGTATCTGACTGAATTACTTTCAAAAATGTAACATTAGAGGTGGGACATTGATCTTAAATAGAAGTTTTAAAACGAATGCTTTGGTCTTCTGAGGTTTTCAGAATCCCATTTAAACATACCTGTGTGATCAGTTTGTTCACTCTAGGCTTGATAGGCGTACCAAAATGTAAAGCACCTCTTAAACATATTATAATAATGATAAACAATACCAGTAAATATCTGAATGAGAATCAATGTTTTTTCCTATACTGTCTCGTTTAGTCATCAAAGAATGTCCGCAAGACAGATATTATTAGTATTAATTGCTGATGTTGCTGAGATTGAGACTTCCTTCACAGCTGCTTGCAAAGGTCTAAGAATAACTCATCTGCCTTGAACTCAAGCACATCCACAGGGTCAAAATTTCTGCAGATTGAGCTTAAGCTATTTTTAGGTGGGTTCCAAAAAGCAGCTGCAATTCAAGTGTCACAATGGCACGCCTCTTTGACTCAGCAGCTGATAGTTCTGCTTAATGCTCTCCTCTTCCTACAAACTCCTGGAACAATAACATAGAGGGTGTTTGGGACATCTTGTGCTGGATAATGCACACACGCTGTCTCTGTAATATGACCGTAAGCCTCTTCAGTCTTAACACTGTGAAGCATTAACAAGGGGCTCTGAACAACCAAATACAACTGTTATAATGAGATTCTGTAAAACATCTCAGTGTGTCACAGTTCTGACCCTAAAGCAAGCCCTGTTCTTTGAGAGTCAGCAAGGCCTTCATATCTGCTGAGCCATGCTGCTGAGCCAAAGCCAGAGAAGAAATTGGAGTTGAGGATGGCTGGGCTCAGCCTGGCAGATAGGTAAAAACTTCCACTTAATGGCTTAAACGTTTCCATCCAGAAGGCAAGAGTCAATAGAACTCAGCGTCAGATTAAACTTTTAAGTCTGAGTCACTATTATTTCTTAAGAATCTTGCCAACCAGCATTAAAGCTAGAGGACCAGAGTCCTTTCTCTTAGTGGCTGACCAAAGTCTGCCCACAGTGTCTGCCTTGAAAGCTGCCCACAGGACTTTTCCCATCTTCAATAGCAGCAGAAACCAACTGGTCCCACCTAATATTGATAGAATCACAGAAACTTAGATTTGGAAGGCCCTTTAATGCCTTTAGTCCCTATCCAATTCTCTAATTCTGTTGCTGTAGGAATAAAGAATTTAATGTTGATGTGGTGATAATTTGGGCATACTTATTCTAAGTATATAGGCAACCCAGTGCTCATTGCCTCAGGGAGGGGACACACCTGGCCAGAAAGTAGAGAGAGACAATAGTCAGGTTTTGCCTCTGTACTTTGAAAGGGGGACCTTGGGCAATTTGGAATCACAGATAGGCAGAAAGGTGTAGAGAAGTAGGGGTCATAAGTTGCCCCACCTCCAGACAAGAAAAGGATACTCCCAGGGCTAAGGGGGGTAGAGTGAAGGAGAAGAGAACCACAAAGAATGAGGGAGCTAATAGGCAAGTTTCCTCCTTTCTAAACAGTGCTCCTGGGGAGGTAGCAATACCCTAGAGAGAAAATGGCTCTGTGGAAAGTCTAGGCCTGCCCTAAACTTTTCAAGATTTCATGTCCTTAAGCTTTTCAAGATTCCATGTCCTTAAGTAAGATGTGTGAGCCTCCAGTCTGAAAGGGCCATGCTTCAGGCCAAATGCTGTCTCAGGGTCACTCAATGTAAATACTGGAAGGGTGACCCACTGCCCCAAGGTTTTATCACTATGTAAATCCCTCCAGGACCTTGGTCTCAACCCCACAGAAAGAGGGGAAACCACCAAAAATTGCCTGAGATTGTTACCCTTAGCCTTCTAGTATGAGGGTACTCATAGAATTAAGTTGAAAATTTTAAAGTTATTTTTCTAGATCAATTGAGTTTGAGAACTGAGATTCATAAATCTTCTATTCATATAATCCATCTATAACTACCTAACACATAAGAAGAGCTCAAAATGGTTTCTATATTATTATTTATAATATTATTAGTGAATTAAAAGTCAACTACAAAATCTGAAAGTTATTTTTTACTTGTATGACCATCAAGTGGCCTTCACTTATGGCCAGATGGAAAAATGTTGATTAAGATTGTTAGGTTTTTAATGGTAGCCGATCGAGAAATTAGAGAAACTGAGTCCGAGTTTAAAATTTCATTGTCCCGGGGTGAGGTTCCCGGGTCGGGGCACTTAGGGTGCGGGCCAGGGAAGTCGCACTTCTCCAGGGGTGGCGGGTTAGACATAGGCTGACTAGTGATGCCTACGGGGCTTCCCGTGATTGGTCAGGAGTTTCGTGTGCTTTAGGGCCGGGTGCATAGCTGTGGGCCGTGTGCAGTGGGGGTCTTCCAGGGGTATGTCGGGGCAGGTGCTGATTGGTTGATTTTAAAGAGCTGCATAACAAGACGTTCGCGGTTTCAGCTTGGGTGGGGGCCTTCCAGCCGGGGGTTGCCGAGCCAGGCCTTACATTCCAGCCTTTTTTATATAATAGGGCATCTTAGTCTTTCTGGCTACTTCCTGCTGAGTGGGGGCGTCATTGGGTAGAGGGTTTTAGCTGGCTGGTGCTTTGACTGGAAGGGGGGCATAAGGGTGTAGCAGCATTTGATTGACTGTCACCCAGGAGAGTTCCTTGAGGTGTTCTTGCAGGAACCTTAAAATAAATGGAGCAAGCATTAGTAGCAGACGGATAACCAGAAATGGGGTGAGTATTGGAGTTAACCATGCCAGGACAAGGGAGTTTCACCAGGAGGATGATCAGAAGACGGCAACTTTTTTTGCAGTTTTGTCAGGATGTTGAGGTTTTCTTCTACCAGGCCACTTTAGTTGATGTAGTAACAGCATTGTTCCTGCAGGAATAAACAAGTGCCACCCTTTTCAGCAGTTAAGAGGTCAAGTGCCCTTCGGTTTTGTAGGGTTACCTGCGCCAAGGAGGTTATTTGCCTTTGGAGGGAGGCAAGGGACATGGTCGAAGCATAGATGGCTGCACTTAGTTTGTCCTCAAGGTCCGCAATGGCTGTTAAGCTGTGGCCTAATGCGCCCCCTCCTACGCCTGTGGCGGCGGCTGCAGAGGCAAGAGACAGGCCTACAAGTACAGGCATAAAAACCACTCGTCTGCTATGAGGATCGGGGAGGAGGGACAACAACTCAGCTTCTCCATACAGGTTTAGCTGAGGGACTAGAGTTGGTGGGATACAGGGTAGGGGGGAGGAGGAGCTTATTGTTTTTGTAAGGGAGCCATTGCACCAGAAGAAGTGTGTTCCAACATGGAGTGTGCCGTTTACTGTGATGGTTGTGTTTCATGTGAAGTTTGAATGTGCTGCAGCGTAGCAAATGCTGAAACTAGTAGAGTGGTCTTTGAGCAGAGGGACTTGGAAGGAATGAAACCGCTGGTTGTGCCCAACCTTCGTGCTGATATTAAGGGCTTCTGGTAATGGGGCGGCTGCCCAGAGGGGCTTATTAAGGGAGGAGCAAATGAAGCAAGTGGAGGCATTGAAAATGTGAGTGGTGTTGAGCGCGCTTGTAACTAGGTGTAAGAAGCTTGGCCAGGTGAAAGGGCTTTGGGGCTTTGCAGGTTGCAAGATCTGTTGGACTTGGGTTTCGCCCTGCTGGATTACATCCTTAATTCCCAGCAGGGTGTCTATTGGGTTAGTGGTTATAGGGCAATAGCTCCGGGTTATGAGCCATTTTCCCTGCAGGCGGGACCACAGGTATGATTTGTAGACTGCTGCCGCTTCGCCCTTTTCCCACCTGGCATGCCATGGGTCTGCTATTTTTAATTCCAGGGATTGGTTTGGGTGGCGGGTTAGTGATTTATCCGGATTTGGCACTGGGTAGTATTCGTTATCTCCCCTTGGCATGGTTATACTGCAGGAATAGTAAGGACACCCACCATATGTATCTGGCCACCAGTGGCAATAGTCGTGTTTTTGCTTGTATTGGAAGCACAGAGCCAGTGTGTGCTCTGTTCCTGGATCAAGGCAGCTTTTCCCCCGAGTAATGATGATGGAGATAGGCTTTTGACACCCTTCTACTGGGCAGGTGTCTTGGGCAATGATTTGAGAGTGTTCTGCGGATCCTGTGGCCCAAATCTCTTTTATGGTGAATTTCCAGACATACACCTGCATGTCGGGTCGGTGGGGCTTAGGGGTGGTGAAGAGGAGAAAGGTGAGGAGAATGATCGTGTGGGGGCCCATGATGGCGTGTGAGGCGAATTCGGGTGGGGGATAGCGCGGTGGCTTTCCACCGGTCTGGTGAGGTTGGTGGGCAAAGTTTAAGGCAAGACAGATGGATCCACGCGCTGTGTCCCAGGAGTTTTGCTGCTGTAGGGGTAGTTAGTAGGACTATATATGGGCCTGACCACCTAGGTTGTAAAGATTGTGGCTTTAATTCACAGAGTAGGACGCTGTCACCTGGCCGTAAGGCTTGCTAGGCAAGTGTGTAGAATTGCCTGTTATAACTGGTAGGGCCTGGTCCGCATGCTCCCAGAGCAGTTCCCTTAGTAGGGTGAGATAAGGTAGGTATGTTGCTAGAGGAGGTGGGTTGGGAGGAAGGTTGGGGAGAAGAAATGGCCTACCATACAGGAGTTCGAATGGGCTGAGGCCTGTGGGCTCCTGCGGAGCAGCGAAAATGCGGATTAGCGCCAAGGAAAGGAGCTTGGGCCAGGAAAGCTTTACCTCAACTGCTAGCTTGGTTAGGTGGGTTTTGATGATTCCGTGTGCCCGCTCTACCTTTCCTGACAATTGTGGATGGTATGGGATGTGGAGCTTCCACACAATTCCCAGTGACTGTGTTACGTGCTGAATGATGGAAGAGATGAAGGCTGGTCTGTTGTCGGATTGGATGGTGTTGGGTAGGCCGAACCACGGAATGATTTCTTGGAGTAAAAGGGAAGCAGCTGTTTGTTTCCGCAGTCTCCTTGGCAGTGGGGAAGGCTTCGATCCAACCTGAGAAGGTATCCACAAAGGTTAAGAGGTAGCAGAATTTTTTGTGAGTGGGCATGTGAGCGAAGTCTAGTTGCCAGTCCTATCCAGGGAGATGGCCCCGTAGCTGGTGGGTTGGTAGTCCTGATCGAAGGACACCTTGGGGCATAGTTTTAGAGCAGGTAAGACAGGTTTGATGTGCCCTTTTAATAGCCTGTAGTAAAAGGGGGGAGGAAAAAAGGGGATAGAGAAAGCGGTGGAGTGCCTTTGGCCCAATGTGCAGAGACTGGTGGATTTCAGTAATGAGAGGCAGTAGCTGGAGCTGGGGGGTAGCAATTTTTCCCTGGAGGAGGATCCATCCTTCCAGTGATATAGTGCCTCCTTTTTTTTAGTAGGTTTTCTTTTTCGGACTTAGTGTACTGCAGTTGTGTTTTCATTTGTAGGAAGAGTATGGTAGAGGGTGTGGCAGTTAGAGATCTGGCTATTGCATCCGCTTTAGCATTGCCCTTTGATACCGGGGAGGTTTGTGCCTGATGTCCTTGGCAGTGAATAATTGCTGCTGCTGCTGGGAGCTGTAGCGCTTTGAGCAAGTCTGAGATTTGGCTAGCATTTATTATGGGAGATCCTTTTGTGGTGAGAAAGCCTCCTTCTTTCCAGATAGCTGAATGACAGTGTGCAATGAGGAAAGCATATTTTGAGTCTGTGTAAATGTTTACCTTCATCCCTTTTGAGAGGGTAAGGGCATGGGTGAGTGCAGTTTCTGCTTTCTGTGAAGTATACCCTATGGGGAGTTTTTTGGCTTCTATTATTGCAGAGTCCGTAACAATGGCATAGGCGGCTATGCATTGTCCCTTGGTTGTGATGTTGGCACTGCCATCTACATATAAGGTAAAGTCTGGATGGGGCAGAGGCTGATCTAAAATTTGTATGTATGGTTTGGCCAGGCTGTCTAACACTTCTACACAAGAGTGAGTAGGAGAAGATGACATAGGCAGGTCCAGGAAGAGGGTAGCTAGGTTAAGTCGCGGTGAGGTTAAAAGGCTGATGGCAGGGTGTTCTATAAAGAGGAAGTGGAATGTTTGGATGCGTGAAGGTCCCAGGTGTTTTAAGGACTTATGTGTAAGTAGATCAGCTAGCCGGTAGGGCAAGAAAACAGAAATGGGTTGGCCAAGGGTGAGTTTAAGTGCCTCTTTGGTTAGGTCTGTGGCCGTCGCAAGTGCGCACAGACATGGTTGCCATCCCCTGATCGTGGCGTCTAGTTGCTTGGACAAGTAGGCCACGGCTTGGTGTTTAGGCCCTAAGGGCTGCGCTAAGACCCCAATCGCCATTCCCTGTCTTTCCGTAGTAAAAAGGTGAAAGGGGCATTGGGGGTTTGGCAGGGATAGCGGTGGTGCTGCCGTTAATGCTGCTACCAGGGAGCTAAATGCTTTTTGGATAATAGTTGGGTGCGAGAGTGGCCCGGTTGGCATTTCCTTTGCTGCGGCATAAAGGGGCTTGGCTAGCAGTGCAAAATTAGGGACCCATTGATGGAAGAATCCCACAAATCCGAGGAAGGATAGGATTTCATTAGCTGTGGTGGGTGGTTGCAAAGCCATAATGGCTTTGTGGCAATTGTTTGGTGGTAGGAGTTATTGTCAGCCCTAAGTAGGAGACTGAGGCCTGGCTTATTTGGGCTTCAGCGGGAGAGACCTGATACCCTTTTTGGCCTAAAAAGTTTAGGAGGGTAGCCGTTTGTTGCTGAGAGTGGGATAGGCAGGGGCTACAAAGGAGGAGGTCATCTACATATTGCAAGACAATGCTCGGTTGAAGTTGGCAGCTGAGCAAATCAGATGCAAGAGCCTGCCCAAAAAGATGGGGGCTGTCTCAGAATCCCTGGGGGAGAACTGTCCAAGTGAGTTGCTGGGACAGGTTGGTGTGGGGATCCATCCAGGTAAATGCAAATAGAAAAAATGAGTCCGGGTGTAATGGAATGGTGAAGAAGGCATCTTTGAGGTCTAGGACCATAAAGTGAGTAGTTTGGGGAGGGATTTGTGACAGTAGGGTGTAGGGATTAGGATCAATGGGATGATGAGGGACTACAGCCTCGTTAATAAGGTGGAGGTCTTGGACTAGACGGTAGTCCCCATTTGGTTGTTTTTACCAGCAAAATGGGGGTGTTACATGGAGAGCTGAATGGAATAAGAAGCTTGTGCTCTAATAGGCAGTCAATAATAGGTTTCAGTCCTAATCGGTGGACTTTGGAGATCGGGAACTGGGGCCGTGATGGAAAACTGGAAGACTGTTTGAGTTTAACAACAACCGGAGCATGATGCGTGGCCACTATAGGTTTCGATGTGTCCCAGACTTCAGGGTTAACTATGTCTGGTGAAAGCGGTGGAAACAGACCCTCTCTTCTGGGTTGAGGGCTGCTGGGAAGAGTGCCACCCCCAAGGAAGGGGGAAGGCTGCCGAATTGGACCGAGGCTCCCAATTTTTGGAGAATGTCCCAACCTAGCAGCAGAGTTGAGCATGAGGACAAGATGAGGAAGGAATGAGAAAAGAGGGTTTGGTCAAGGCTGCATGACAGCGGCGGCGTTTGCTGCAGTTGGCAGGGTTTGCCATCAATACCACCCACCGAAACCTGCAAGGGATTGCTAAGACCGGAATGAGAAGGCAAAACTGAATAGGTAGCTCCCGTGTCCACCAAAAAGGAAATGGACTTACCCACCACCTGTAGCGTTACCCTGAGCTCGGCAAAGGTGATAGGGGTCGCTGAGTCTGGGCTGCATCAGTTGTCCATCAGGCCGAGAAGTTCTAGCACCGGTGCCTCGTCCGATTGGCCAGCTGGCACTCCGCATCTAGGTGCCAAGGGCGGGCCGGTTTGCCGGTTTGGGCAGTCGCTGCACCAGTGCTCATGCCGCTTGCATTCTAGGCACGGCTTGGTGGGTGGCCTGGGGTGCGGACACTGGCGGGACCAGTGTCCCTCCTGGCTGCACTTGAAGCACGCTCCCAGCGAAGAGTCTTTAGCCGCTTTTGGCGGACCCCTTTTCCCTGGTTGCTGAAGCTTCACCGGCCTCAGGGCTGCTACTAAGGCCTGGGTTTGCAGATTTACCTTTTGGTGGAGGTGGGCCTGCCGATTGGCTTCAGCCATGTCCTCCCGGCTATTAAAGACTTTAAAGGCCATGTTCACCAGGTCACGGATGGGGGTTTGAGGGCCCTCCTCAGCCTTCTTTAATTTCTTTTTAATGTCAGGGGCAGACTGATATATAATGTGGGTGGCTAGGATCGTGGCCCCAGCTGGGGATTCAGGGTCTAGCCTAGTGTGCTGAACCAGAGCCTCAGTAAGATGATTTAGAAAAACTGTGGGGTTTTCTGAAGCTTCTTGGGTAATTTCTCAAAGTTTATCATAATTAATGACTTTTTGGACTGACTTTTCTAATCCTGCTAATATGTACTCGACCATTTGGTCCCAGCATTTACGGCTGGCTCCTCCTACCTGGTAGTCCCAATTTGGTTCTTCCGCAGGAATGGTGGTTGCACTGACCAGCATGTTAGAATTGGTCAGGTGCAATTGATCCACATGCGTACGGGAGGCAGTTAAGATATGATTGTGTTCATAGGGGTGAGAGTGGAGGACAAGGTTATATAGACATCATGCCAGGTAAGGTCATAAGCCTGGGTTAGATGACAGAACTCTTTGATATAAGCTGTAGGATTTGCAGAGTAGGACCCCAGGCATTTTTTAATAGCAGACAGATCAGAAAGAGAAAGGAACGTGAACGTGAACCACGCCCTCGGTTCCCGCGACTTCACGGAGAGGACAAAGGAGCACAGAAGATGGCGCTGAGGCAGAAGATGGCGCCGGGGAGTCATGTGACCAGGGACAAAAGAGCATAGAAGATGGTGCCGGGGCAGAAGATGGCGCCGGGGGGTCATGTGACCAGGGACAAAGGAGCGCAGAAGATGGTGCCAGGGCAGAAGATGGCGCCGGGGGGCCATGTGACCAGGGACAAAAGAGCACAGAAGATGGTGCCGGGGCAGAAGATGGCGTCGGGGGGGTCATGTGACCAGGGACAAAGGAGTGCAGAAGATGACACCAGGGGTCATGTGACCGGGTGTGCAAGCTGACTGGAGAAGCGAGAGGTTCCGGGGCATAGGGAGGGGGAAGGGGGTCAGTATGAGGGATTGGTGGGAAGGCAAGCTCTTCCAGCTCCTCGGAGAAAGCAGAAGCCAGTGATGAGGGAGGAGTAAGGGAAGGAGGGGGTGAGGGTTTCTTTGCTACGAGGAGGACTTGAACAGTATTGCAGGTAGAGCATAATTCAGGCCGGGATCTTAGATACCAGAAAGCCTGGACATATGGGACCTCCAACCATTTGCCGGTCTGTTGGCAGAAAGTGTCCAGATTAGAAAGGATTTTGAAATCTAAAGTGCCTTCGGGTGGCCAGGCTGACCAGTTTGGGAGAGGGTATTGAGGCCAGGCTATGGTAGACAGGAAGTTCAGCCTCTTTGTTTTTATGGATATGCCCAATTTAGCCACATTGAGGATTAAACATCTGAGTGGGGGTTTTGGGTCCGCGTGAGACTCCTGGTTGCCCGTAATTTAGGTCAAGTCCGGAAATAGTCAACCAAGTCGCGGCGTCCTAAGGCGTGGCTGGACTATCGGAACAGGGTTCCCTTGGGGGACTGTCAGGGAGGAGTGAGAGTGAGGATGTCTCCACACCCCACGTCCCTGAAAATGGCAGGAAACCAAGAGGCCCTCGAGGTGTCACCGGAGAACGACTCAGTCGGAGAGGGTATCCTGACGCGGCCGTGATTACGGACAGGTCCCTGCGGCAGAGACAAGACCGAGGTATGGACAAGGGATGACTCACCGACTCAAAAGGCACAGGTCACCAAAACTCAGTTTGAAGAACAGGCCAGCCGATGGGCGGCGAAGGGGCCCCAGGTCTGTTCGGTAAGGAGGAGTCAGTTCCCCCTGGAGGGGTCGTGGAACTCCTCCCGGGTTTTGGCACCAGAATGTTAGGTTTTTAATGGTAGCCGATCAAGAAATTAGAGAAACTGAGTCCGAGTTTAAAATTTTATTGTCCCGGGTGAGGTTCCTGGGTTCAGGCGCTTAGGGTGCGGGCCGGGGAAGTCGCACTTCTTCAGGGGTGGCGGGGTTAGACATAGGCTGACTGGTGATGCCTACGGGGCTTCCTGTGATTGGTCAGGAGTTTCGCGCACTTTAGGGCCGGGTGCATAGCTGTGGGCCGTGTGCAGTGGGGGTCTTCCAGGGGTATGTCTGGGCAGGCGCTGATTGGTTGATTTTAAAGAGCTGCATAACAAGACGTTTGCGGTTTCAGCTTGGGTGGGGGCCTTCCAGCCGGGGGTTGCCGAGCCAGGCCTTACAAAAATCAATGCTCTTTTTTTTTTTTTTTTTTAA
>PVIY010050300.1:0-10451 GCA_004026745.1 Myrmecophaga tridactyla
TCTTTTTGTTGTTGAGTTGAACAATCTCTTTATAAACTCTGGATACTAGACCTTTATCTGATATATCGTTTCCAAATATTGTTTCCCATTGTGTAGGCTGTCTTTTTACTTTCTTGATGAAGTTCTTTGATGTGCAAAAGTATTTAATTTTGAGGAGTTTCCATTTCTTTCTTTCTTCAGTGCTCTTGCTTTGGGTATAAGGTCTAGGAAATCACCTCCTAGTATAAGATTTATAAGCTATTTCCCTACATTTTCTTCTAGCAGTTTTATGGTCTTAGATCTAATGTTTAGGTCTTTGATCTATTTTGAGTTAATTTTTGTATAGGGGTGTGAGATATGGGTCCTGTTTCATTCTTTTGCAGATGGTTATCCAGTTCTCTAGCCACCATTTATTGAAGAGACTGTTCTGTCCCAGGTGAGTTGACTTGGCTGCCTTATCAAAGATCAATTGTCCATAGATGAGAGGGTCTATATCTAAAGACTCTATTCTATTCCATTGGTCAGTATATCTGTCTTTATGCCAGTACCATGCTGTTTTGACCACTGTAGCTTCATAATACACCTTAAAGTCAGGTAGCATGAGACCTCCGACTTCATTTTTTTTTCTCAGGATACTTCTTAGCTATTTGGGACACCCTGCCCTTCCAGTTAAATTTGGTTATTGGTTTTTCTATTTCTGAAAAGTAAGTTGTTGGGATTTTAATTGGTATTGCATTGAATCTGTAAATCAATTTAGGTAGAATCGACATCTTAACTATATCTAACTTCCAATTCATGAACACAGTATGCCCTTCCATCTATTTAGGTCTTCTCTGATTTCTTTTAACAATTTCTTGTGGTTTTCTTTGCATAGGTCTTTTGTCTCTTTAGTTAAATTTATTCCAAAATATTTTATTATTTTGGTTGCAATTGTAAATGGAATTCTTTTCTTGATTTCTCCTTCAGATTACTAGTGTATAGTAACACTACAGATTTTTGAGTGTTGATCTTGTAACCTACCACTTTGTGTACTCATTTATTAGCTCTAGTAGTTTTGCTGTGGATTTTTCGGGGTTTTTGACATATAATATCATATCATCTGCAAACATTGAGAGTTTTACTTCTTCCTTTCCAGTTTTGATGCCTTGTATTTCTTTTTCTTGTCTAATTGCTCTGGCTAGAACTTCCAACACAATGTTGAATAACAGTGGTGATAGTGGACATCCTTGTCTTGTTCCTGATCTTAGGGGGAAAGTTTTCAGTTTTACTGCATTGAGGATGATGTTAGCTGTGGGTTTTTGATATAATCCCTTTATCATGTTTACGAAGTTCCATTCTATTCCTATCCTTTGAAGTGTTTTCAACAGGAAAGGATGTTGAATTTTGTCAAATGCCTTTTCTGCATCAATCGAGATGTGGTTTTTCTGCTTTGATTTGTTGATATGGTGTATTACATTAATTGATTCTCTTATGTTGGACCGTCCTTGCATACTTGGAATGAATCCTGATTGGTCATGATGTATAATTCTTTTAATGTGTTTCTGGATTCGATTTGCTAGAATTTTGTTGAGGATTTTTGCGTCTCTATTCATTAGAGAGATTGGTCTGTAGGTTTCTTTTTTTGTAATATCTTTGCCTGGCTTTGGTATGAGGGTGATGTTGGCTTCGTAGAATGAGTTAGGTAGTTTTCCCTCCTCTTCAATTTTTTTGAAGACTTTGAGCAGGATTGGTACTAATTCTTTCTGGAATGTTTGGTAGAATTCACCTGTGAAGCCATCTGGTCCTGGACTTTTCTTTTTGAGGAGCTTCTTAATGACTGATTTAATTTCTTTACTTGTGATTGGTTTGTTGAGGTCGTCTATTTCTTCTCGAGTCAAAGTTGGTTGTTCATGCCTTTCTAGAAAGTTGTCCATTTCATCTACATTGTCGTATTTATTAGCATAAAGTTGTTCATAGTATCCTGTCGTTACTTCCTTTATTTCTGTGGAGTCAGTGGTTATGTCTCCTCTTCCATTTCTGATCTTGCAACCTCTCTCTTCTTCTTTTTGTCAATCTTGCTAAGGGTCCATCAATCTTACTGATTTTCTCATAGAACCAGCTTCTGGTTTTGTTGATTTTCTCATTTGTTTTCATATTCTCAATTTCATTTATTTCTGCTCTAATCTTCATTATTTCTTTCCTTTTGCTTACTTTGGGGTTAGTTTGCTGTTCTTTCTCTACTTCTTCCAAGTGGAGAGTTAATTCCTCAATTTTTGCCCTTTCTTCTTTTTTGATATAGGCTTGGGGCAATAAATTTCCCACTTAGCACTGCCTTTGCTGCATCCCATAAGTTTTGATGTGTTGTCTTTTCATTTTCATTTGCCTCGAGATATTTATTGATTTATCTTGTAATTTCTTCCTTGATCCACTGGCTGTTTCAGAGTGTGTTGTTGAGCTTCCACATATTTGTGAATTTTCTGGCACTCTGCGTATTATTCATTTCCAACTTCATTCCTTTATGATCTGAGAAAGTGTTTTGTATAATTTCAATCTTTTTAAATTTATTGAGACTTGCTTTGTGACCCAGCATATGGTCTATCCTTGAGAATGATCCATGAGCACTTGAGAAAAAGGTGTATCCTGCTGTTGTGGGGTATAATGTTCTATAAATGTCTAAGTCTAGCTCATTTATTGTATTATTCAAATTCTCTGTTTCTTTATTGATCCTGTGTTTAGATGTTCTGTCCATTGATGAGAGAGTGGAATTGAAGTCTCCAACTATTATGGTAGATGTGTCTATTTCCCTTTTCAGTGTTTGCCTCAGGTATTTTGGAGCATTCTGGCTCAGTGCATAAATATTTATGATTGCTATGTCTTCTTGTTGAATTGTTCCTTTTATTAATACATAGTATCCTTCTTTGTCTCTTTTAACTGTTTTACATTTGAAGTCTAATTTGTTGGATATTAGTATAGCTACTCCTGCTCTTTTCTGATTGTTATTTGCATGAAATATCTTTTCCCAACCTTGCACTTTCAACCTATGTTTATCCTTGGGTCTAAGATGTGTTTCCTGTAGACAGCATATAGATGGGTCCTGTTTTTTAATCCATTCTGCCAGTCTTTGTCTTTTGATTGGGGAGTTTAATCGATTAACATTTAGTGTTATTACTGTATGGGTAGTACTTTCTTCTAACATTTTGCCTTTTGGGTTTTATATGTCATACCTAATTTTTCTTCTTTTTACTGTTACTGATAGTCTTCCTTTCTACACTCTTCTCCACACCTCTCTCTTCTGTCTTTTTGTATCTGCCTCTAGTGCTGCCTTTAGTATTTCTTGCAGAGCTGGTCTCTTGGTCACAAATTCTCTCAGTGATTTTTTGTCTGAAAATGTTTTAATTTCTCCTTCATTTTTGAAGGACAATTTTGCTGGATATAAAATTCTTGGTTGGCAGTTTTTCTCTTTTAGTAATTAAAATATATCATCCCACTGTCTTCTCACCTCCATGGTTTCTGCTGAGAAATCTACACATAGTCTTATTGGGCTTCCCTTGTATGTGATAGATTGCTTTTCTCTGGCTGCTTTAAAAGTTCTCTCTTTCTCTTTGACCTCTGACATTCTGATTAGTAAGTGTCTTGGAGTACATCTATTTGGATCTATTCTCTTTGGGCTACCCTGCACTTCTTGGATCTGTAATTTTAAGTCTTTCATAAGACTTGGGAAATTTTCAGTGATAATTTCCTCCATTAGTTTTTCTCCTCCTTTTCCCTTCTCTTCTCCTTGTGGGACACCCACAACACGTATATTCATGTGCTTCATATTGTCATTGAATTTCCTGTGTCTCTGCTCATATTTTTCCATTTTTTCCCTATATTTTCTTTTGCTTGTCGGATTTCAGATGTTCCATCTTCCAGTTCACTAATCCTATCTTCTGCCCCTCAAAATCTAACATTGTAGGTTTCCATTGTTTTTTTCATCTCTTCTACCATGCCTTTCATTCCCCTAAGTTCTGTGATTTGTTTTCTTGGACTTTCGATTTCTTCTTTTTGTTCATTCCTTGCCTTCTTTATATCCTCCCTCAACTCATTGATTTGATTTTTGATGTGATTTTCCTGCCTACGTTCGGAATTGATTGTTTCTACTCCTGTATCTCATTTGAATTGTTGGTTTGTTCCTTTGAGTGGGCCATATCTTCAGTTTTCCTAGTGTGATTTGTTATTTTTTGCTGGCGTCTAGGCATTTAATTACCTTAATTAGTTTATTCTGGAGATTGTTTCCACTTCTTTCACCTAGGGTTTTCTGGCTGGATGAATTTGTTGTCTGTCTGCTCTTTGACATTCAGTTCAGCTTTTTCTGGACCACTAGCTTAGGTTTTGTTTAACAGAGGAGAATTTTTCAGCTCTTGTTTTCTTGTTTCTTGCCCTGCCTATATGGTGCCTTTGTCCCCTGACCCTTAAGATGGTCAATTTAAGTATTATAGACCCATCCGGATTTTCCCAGACGGAGCTGATCTCCTGTCAGGAGGAAAGAGTCACCTCCATCAGTTTTCCCTGAGGGTGAGACCTAGCAGGTTGAAAGACTTTCCTGCGAAGTGCCTGGACTCTGTTTTTCTTATCCTGCCCAGTATGTGGTGCTTGTCTGCCTGCAGGTCCCACCAGCCTAAGATGATGCGGTACCTTTAACTTTGGTAGACTGTCCCTGCTGGGGGCATGGTGGAATTCCTTGATGGGTCTGAATTCCTTGATGGAGGAATTCCACCTGAGTTGGGCCTCGCCTCTCCTCTGGGGAAGGCACCAGCTCCAGACAAGCTCTCAAAGAAGCTTGTTTCTGTCTATGCCTGGGGCAGTTGTAGCCTAAGAAGCCCTCCCGCTGTATCTAAGGGCAGCCAAGCCTCCGTAGAAACACAGCCACAAAAACTCTGTTTCTTTTTTTTCCTTTTTCTGTCAGCCCTTCCCTCTTAGCGCCGGGGCAAAAATCAGTGACCTCTGCTTTGACCAGGTTCACCTGAGCTGGGTGGCCCCAGTTTTTTATGGCTGTTTTGCTGGGGGTGGGTCTTAGACTGATGCTTCTGCTTCCCCAGGGATGATGCTCCATTGTCCGGAGTGTGTAGAGTGGGCGCAGACTATGTCCTGCCGTGACCTCACCCTGCCACCAGGTGTACCTGATCAGACTCAAGGCCCACTCTGTCCCTCTCTCTACCCCCACCCCACATCCTTTTTTTTTTCCTTTTTATTTCTTAACACAATGTTGGCTCTGTTTCACTCTAACCCTGTGATGCACAAAATATGGTTCCTATCAGCAGCACCGGCACCTGGGGACTTGTTAGACAGGCAAATTCTTGGGCCTGCTCCAGATCTACTGAGTTCAAGCCTCTAGAAATAGGGCCCAGCCATCTTCACTTTAACAAGCCGTCCAGATGACCTAGACGCAGGCCAGATATCTTTTGAGAACCTTTGCTCTCACATTCTCTAACTTTTATCTCTGCCTCAGTGGGGAAATCACATGACATATTTTTCATATTCCATTGGGGCATATTCTAGTTATTATTTAATGATTTTTTTGTACATAATATTTCTGTATACTATATATATATATATATATATATATATATGTCTTAAAATTGGCCCTGAGACTGTCCTCAGTGTTTCTTCACAGGGAAGAAGTTTCCAACCCTAAATGTTTGGTTGGCATGCACTGCATTTCTCAAGAGTGAGGAGTCTGGATATTACCAGAAATGACTTGCAAAGTTGTTACAGGCAGAGTCCAGGCTAGCTCTCTCAGTACTGGGACACTCTGATTTTAAGGGCTAGATTAGCAGCTTCTGTTCCCAGGCTATTCCATGGTACAGTTCAACAGAGGGTGTGGGAAGAGTCAGGAGTCCAAGTTAAGGCACTTAACTTGTCTGAGTCTCAGTTTTCCTGTCTGTAAAACAGTGACAGTAAGGAGGACTTGAACCAGGTAACCCCAAAGTTTTTTTCCAGTTAAAACAATTCTGTGATTTTAGTTATCAGTTAGTTTAACACTGCAGAAGGGGTGAAATTGGTTCCAGCAAACCTCACAGAAAACACGGCCTCTTTGTGTTTTCTGGGAGTGACAGAGTGCTTTCTCTCACTTTGGCGTCTCTCTGCTTTACCCTGCCACTCCCTCCATCTGCAAGGCTCCCTTTCTAATCCGTTCAGAGAAGAGAACAGCCAAGTCTCTCCAGTAGCTGTCAGTCTACCCCGGTTGTTCCTGATTCACCTATTAAGCACACATTAGGCAAATCTAGGGCAAAATCCCACATCCACACTAAACAATGGTCAGGAGCTAAGAACTGCATTTGTCTCATAAAAGTAACTACAGTGAATTTATTATTATATAATAGTAACAGTAACAGTTGACCTTCATCAAGAGCTTATTATGTACTAAGTACTTTATATAGGGTTTCTCATGTACTCATAATAACCCTAATGAAACATCCTTTATTATTCCCATTTTACAGATGGAAAAGTAGAGGCTCTGAGAAGTTGAATGCTTTGTCCAAAGTAAGCCAGCAGAAATAATGCTGAATGGCAGTCATAGCTCCTTCCTCTGCTCTGCTGAAGAAATGATGAATGAGTGAATGAGGAAGTTGCGTTGCTAATTAAGGCAGCTGAGCCCCTAAGACACTTTCTTAGCCCTAATTGGAAGCTATGACTTCTTTTCTTCCCCTTTCTGCTGTCACCTGAATTGGCCCCTACCAGATCTTGGGGAACAGGGATGAAAGAAGGGACACAATGTGTACTCCAGTTGGGAACCACTGTTCAAAGTGAAGTGCAAGCCCCTGTGTTTGTGGAAGGAAGGAGTGAGGACAGAACATACTCTCATGACAAAGGTGCACAGCAGGGATGGGGGACCAAATTGGAAGCAGCTGCCAGGCAGGGAGGGGACCGCCCCCCACTTCAGCAAGACCATAAGGACCAGTTGATACAGTTCTGGCACTGTGAGTTGCTCTGGACCCTCGGAAAGTTCCTTGAACTGGTCTGGGCTTGTTTCTTCACTTATAAAATATCATTTAGAGGCCTGACTCTCCTGGGCATGGTGTGTAAACTAATGATGACCTGCTTGAAAAAAAAATCTTGGTGCTTCCTGGAAAGGCACTTGGCAAGCAGGAGAGCACGGTTCTGATTCATCAGAGGAAGAGATCAGAGCTGAAAGCGTTGATGATGCCTTTGTCCTCTGTTCCTACAAAAAAGGAGAACCCTTAGGAAGAAGCCCACATGGAGGGAGAATTAGGTGAACCTCTCAGGGATGATAAAGAGGGCAATCTTGACCCTGTATTTACCTCTTACCTTATGCCCTTATGAGCTTTTACAAACACATCGTTAAAGTGCTTGTTTCATGCCCCATGTGAACTGCTGCTGGCTTTCAGGGTGGCATGTCCTCTCACCAGGCCCAGGGTGTGATCTCAATCACACAACATTGGTTCAGTGCAAATGTAAGGACAATGTGATAATTTCTTTTGTAGGTACTTTTATAGCCCCGTCTGCTTTTATATTGGATGCAGTATCTGTGTGGTGTAAACATTGCATAAATTCTGGCACGTTAGTTTAACTGGAGTGTCTTCTTAGCCTGTTGGAGCATTAAATAGGCAGAAGACAAGTGCTTCTGCCATTTAACACACGTTTGCACGCAATGTTCTCTAAATGTGGGACTCGGAACCCCTGGATTCAAGTCCTGGCTTTGTCATTAAAAAACTGACTTGAGCAAGTCACTTTAATTTCTCCAAGCTCTCATCTTCATCTGTCAAGTGGGTATGACAGTGCCTTCCTGATTCACAGGGTTGTGGTTCGGCTCAGTTCTGATAGTGTTCGACTCCTTTCAGATGTAAGGCCTGGCTGTTATTATTTCTGTTTATACTCCTTCGTCATGATATCAAAGATAGTGCACGATACTATCAGTAGGGACTCAAAGTTAAACATACGTCCTTCCTCGGTGCGTTTACTATCTCAGGTCATTGCGATGGCAAGACACACAGCATGCAAGGGACATTGATTTGTGCTGGTATGACCTGAGCTCTGAAACTTAGCACTCTGACTTTTTTCTTGATTTACAGAGCCATGGCTATACCCCTCCTGAGAAAGAGTCTTGCTAGTGGAATATTTAACATTATGATCCTAGTAGGCGGTTGCTGCAGTCTCTGCATATTTGTGTGTGTGTGTGTGTGTTTGTGTAGTCTGAGAGCAGTTCCTTCTGGCTCACCAAAATCACACTTGCTCTGTTTCCATTAACTTGTCCTATTACCTTCTTTATTTGTCCTGTTGTTCCAAGCAGTTTGGAAGAAGTCAAGCATCTTATGGAAACAAAACTGACATATAGGTACTGTGATCTTATTTTATGTAAAAATACACATGTAAGTATACGTGTGTACATATATGGAACACTTTTGCAGTCATACAAAGACAGCTATTATTATTAAGTTCCTTTAGAAAGTGGGGATTGAGAAAACTTTCAAAAATACCAAAGGTGATAGAATAATGGAGCACACTCCCATGCCCTGAACTCCCGGCTTAAACAATGACTGATTCATTGCCAGTTACCCTGCTTTAATAATTGTTAGGTTATCCGAGCCTTGGAAGGAGACTTTTAGCTTTCATTTTATAACTTGAATTTTTTTCTACTATGAATTTTTTTTGTAATTTAAAAGTTTAAATATAAGAAAAAAATCCAAATACTTAAGGGAACTGCTGAGTTTTAGATTTTATTTGTTCCCATCTTTTTTCTCATCCCTTTGGACTCCGGGCCTTTGGAAGTGGGTGTTTAGAGTGGCTTTCTCTAGGTTCTCAGATCCCCAAGGACAGATCGGCTGTTGCAGAACATCTGGAAAGGACAATGGCTCTGCATTAAAGGACCATTATGTCAGTGCCATTGCCAAAATCACAAGACTCACACTGTCAGCTCCCCTGTTTGGCTTGCTGTGCTTTTTAACTAAAGTGTTTGCTTTGAGATTTATGATGCTGTTTTTAAATGAGAATATGTGGTTTCAGTCACCCCTTTGTTCCAGGGGTCCCACAGCCTGTCGTAGTTCTCTGCGAGCTATTTTTTTGAAAAGCAGTTTCTACATTTATCAGATTGATGGTGATTTTGTAGTTATTATTAAAACCCTCTACTAAGTGATGTTTTTTTTTCTCCTAAGGCTGGAAGAGGAAATTGTCTGATGCAATTTCAACAGCTGGTTAGCTGGACAGGAATAGAACATTACAAAATCACCTTGAATCTAAAGCCTGGGAACCAGCTGTCTGATATGAACCATGGGAAGGTGGCTTTGTATTTATATTTCTCAGCCAGAGGGATTGAAGAGGAAGCTAAAATAGAGAGGGCTACTCTCCCCAGGGGTTCAATATGGATTGATGTGGGTGCTGTTATACTTCTGTTTTCTGTCCCACAGCTCTCACATGCTGTGAGACATAATATGCACTAATTGATTTGAACGTCAGTGTGGCTCTAGGTCCTACTATGAGCTAGGCACTAGAGTGAAAATAATAAATCAGCGACATCACCCTAGCCTCCCTGAACTCATCCAACTGTAAGATAGTGGGACCAATGGTTTACCGGTGTCGCTGAAATATTGTGGGTGAACAGAGGAGAGGAGGCTGTTTTCCTGGCTTTGGATGGCTGGGCAATTTCCCACGGAGGAGGTTACTAAATGGCCCTTGAAAGACAAATAGAACTGTTGAATCACTGAAGGCAGGAGTGGGGAGCGTGCTAAGAAGAAGGGTCTATGTCTTGAGCACAAGAACAGAGGGTGTTTGGCATGTTCAAGGGATGGAGAAGATTCCAGTGTGTCCAGGGAGTGGATTGGGAGGTGAGAGAGAGGCCAGGACGCTTGGGAGGAGGCCTGGGGTTAGAGTAGATGGACTTAGCGCCTAGGAAAGTGAGGCTTTTTTAGTTCAGGGAATCAAGGCTTACTCAACCCCCTGGCGGGTTGCTAGTGTCCTGGTCATCATAAGGATGCACATGGCTTGCGCAAAGAACTGGGAGCCTTTTGGTTTGGCTTAGCTGTTTACTGTCATTCCGATGGGGTCAACCCTGCTCCCAAAGCGTCTCTGAACTGCAGATGGGTGTGGACAGGGCCAGTGTAGGTCCGGTGCCCTTCCACTCCTGTGCAAAGAAAATGATATGGTTTTTCTGAACCGTGTGGGTGGTGGGCAAAGTGCGGAGGGCAGTTTTAAATAGAATAGGATTTTTAGCATCCTCAGGCAATGTGACTGACGTGTTCAGGTGAAATGCTGTGTTTCAAAGTGTGACTTTTAGCTCCTGGCTGGCTCAGCATTTTGCAGTCTTTCTAGAGAATGACGCTCCATGAGACGCTGTGTTCCAGTAGCCTTGGTTCTTGAAGATGGTTGGATAACTATAACTATATAGCTTTCACAGTATGACAGTGTGATTGTGAAAACTTTGTGTCTCATGCTACTTTTATCCAGATTATGGACAGATGAATAAAAAAGTAAGGATAAAAATAAATAAATAATGGGGG
>PVIY010050301.1:0-16269 GCA_004026745.1 Myrmecophaga tridactyla
CAGTCTTCTGATGCCCAACCCCACTTCCCCATCATCCCTTTAGCTCACTTCTGGTCAAGGTCACACCTGAATTGAGGCACCTCTTACAGAAACGTTCCTGTGGAATGTTTGCAAGTGGACCCTAAATCTGCCTGTGAAGGTATGATGAAACTTCCCTTCCCTCCTCACTGGTCCCGCCCCAGCCATTTCTATTCTCAACAAAGACTTTGTGGTACCTTTATGTAGTGTGTTTCAAATTTTTGAGAGGCATAAAATTCATTTTTTATTCAATCTTTATTCTTTTTAAAGATTTATGCCAAATCCTGACAGAAATGAAGTGACACTGGGTTACCAAATCTGGGTCTCCCTATATACTCCCAACACCTGCATACCTTCCATCCAACCCATGTGGAATGGTTTGTTTTCCGGAGGAAACACAAACTGAAGGGCTTGAACTGAAGTGAGATTGTGTTATAGGCTCCCCATCCTCGTGAGCTCACCCCAGTTGTCCACCAGAGCTGATTCTCAAGTCTCCCTGCTGAGTTCACACCTGTCCTGAAAGAGAAGCATCGTCTCCACTTTGTGGTGCTAATATCAGATGCAGGTTGTCGGGAATTCCCCAAGACTGACCATTTCTTGTTTCACCCAAGAGAAACCCCTTTTGGAGAGAAATAGAGTTTCCTGTGTGTATTAATGAAGGTTCTCTAGAATAAAAGAATCAAGAGGAAAATTGGCGAATATAAAATTTACAAAAGTGTCTGATGTAAACGTGAGGACAGAGACTCCAAAATACTTAGGACAGTCTGTAAAGCTGATGATTCCAACAGAGGATCTGGATGAACTCCACAGGAGAGGTGTGCTGGCCGAAACAGGAAGGGAACCTTTCTCTTCTTAAGCCTACTTAAGAGGCTTCCAGTGATTCGATTAAGCATCACTCATTAAAGCAGACAGTCCCTTTGGCTGATTACAAATAAAATCAGCTGAGGATGCAGCCTATGTGATCATGATTTAATTTTCTGAAATGTCCTCATTTCAACAGACAGGCCAGCACTTGCCCAATCAGACAAACAGGTACCACGCCCTGGACAAGTTGATGCAAGGACCAGTCCGTGACAGTACCTATTGTCAACTTGGCAGCTGAGTTCATCACCTTAAACCATACCTAGTTTTAAATAGAAAACAATAAAAGACACTTTTTTTGCATCTAACAATACTCAAGTGCCCTGCATAGAACCGAAAACACATTAAATCTCTCCAGAATATGGTGCAAGTCCTTGGGTTATATTCATTCTCAAACTACAATTGTTCAGTAGTATAACATGAACAAAACAGCCTTACAGTCATCGTTTCTGGAACTGACCACGTGGTCATAGTTCATATTTATCACTACCTTCTTCCATTACCCAAACCATGTTCCCTTTATCCTCAGCAAGCACTTCAGCTGGCCATGTTTCTTTGCCTGGTGGGGTGACCCAAACCTTCATTCCTGAAGTGTCAGAGCCATCGGCAGTCCTGGCTGGATGAGGGTGTTGTAGTTTTCCATTGATTTTAATCTCAGGGCATGTCAGTACTAAAAGATGCCTTAGGGGATTTCCCATATTCCAGGAAAATTCTTCTTTACCTCCATTGTGTAGCTGCAGTCCTATTTCCCTGTGATCGTCAGCACCAATCACCCCAGCCAGTCATACAATCCCCTTCGTGGCTTGTTGATGCAGGGATATGAGGAGCTCAAAGTGACCAGGTGGCAGTCTTAGATTCCAACTCAAAGAAACCATTGCTGTTTCTCCTGGTGGAAGCACTCCCCATTGTGGAACTAAAATCTGCAGACCTACAGAGCTCAACATCACAGGGACATGAAGCACAAATTTTTGTAGTGGATCAGTAGGGAAATAGTGAGTTGTGCCACTCCCATTTCCACCCCTTGGTTCCTGGACCCATGGATCCTGGCTATGGAATAAATAGCACTCTACAGTGGAGGCTGTTTTAGAGCATGCACAGATTCCTGGAGAACATTACCCCAGCCCTTCATGGTATTTCCACCTATTTGGCACTACAGTTGAGTTTTCAAATGCCATTCCATTATTCTATCAATCGAGCTTCTTCTGAATGATGGGGACATGGTAAGACCAGAGAGTTCCATGAGCATGTTCCCATTCAAGTGTTCTCCTTGATCAGCAGCGATGCTGTGTGGAATACTACTACGATGGATGAGGCATTCTGTAAACCCAAGGTTGGTAGTTTTTGCAGATGCTTTGCATTCAGGTAAAGCAAACCCATATCCAAAGTATGTGTCCATTCGAGTTAGAAGAAATCTCTGCCCCCTACGTGAAGGCAGTGGTCCAATGTAATCAATCTGCCACCGTGAAGCCTGATGGACACCTCGGGGAATGTTTTCTTATCAGGGGCTGTGTGTGAGTCTCTGCTGCTGGCAGATTGGACACTCAGCAATGGCTGCAGCCGGATCAGCCTTGGTGAGTGGAAGTCCATGTTGCTGAGTGCATGCATAACCTCCATCCCTACAACCATGGCCACTTTGATCATAAGCACATGGGGCAATGATAGGAGTTGCTGAGGAAAGAGGCTGACTGGTATCCACAGAACAGATCATCTTATCCTCTTGATTATTCAAACCTTTCTCTGCTGACGTCACCTTCTGGTCTGCATTCACCTGGGACATAAATATCTTCATGCTTTAACCCATTCAGGAAGGTCTATCTACATACCTTTCCCTGGACTTCTTTGTCACCAATTTTCAAATTATGCTCTTTTCAAGTCCCTCACCATGCAGCCAAACCATTAACAACAGCCCATGAGCTAGTATACAAATGCACCTCTGGCCAGTTCTCTTTCCAGGCAAAATGAACAACCAGGTGCACTACTAGAAGTTCTGCCCCCTGGGAAAATTTCCCCTCACCACTGTCCTTCAGAAAGGAGTTGTAGTGCTGCTGGTGTCGACTTTCAGGTGGTACTTCCACACCGTGCTGAACCGTCTGTAAACCAGGCACAAGTTTCCTCTTCCTCAGTCAATGCACTGTAGGGAACTCCTCAAGAGGCCATAGCTCTGGTCTAGGAAAGAGAAGTTAATGTAGCTGGAGTGGAGACCATGGCATTTGGGTCACTTTCTCATGTTGCTTACCTGTGTCTTTAGGACCTGCTCTGACCCTGTCTCGTATATACAATTTCCATCTTCTGATGCAGTGTTGCTGCACATCTGCACATGCCAAACTTTATGGCTTCGTGGGTCAGACAAAACTCTGCTCATGATAGGCAACTTAGATATCATGGTAACATGGTTGCCCAAGGTTTAGCTTTTGGTCTCTACTAAGACCCAGTAGCAGGTGAAAAGCTGTGTCTAAAAAGAGAGTAGTTATCTGCAGCATATGGTAAGGCTTTGTTTCAAAATCCTCAGGGGCTGCATTGTGACTTGCCTATAATGGCCTGCCAAAGACTCCAAACATCTTCTCTATTTGCCACTGACACTTCTCATCCCACAAATCTGCTGGTTCATGTGGTCCCAGTGGCAGAGAAGCTTGTACAGCAGCCTGGATCTGTCACACAGCCACCTCTTGTTCAGTTCTGCACTCAACCTTAGCAGCTTTACTGGTCATTCAGTAAATGGGCCAGAGTAGCACACCCAAATGAGGAATATATTGTCACCAATATCCACAGAGACCAACTAGGCATGGTGCCTCGTTTTTGGTCATGGGTGGCTCCAGATGCAGTAACTTTTCCTTCACCTTACAAGGGATATCTTGACATGACCGATACCACTGGACACCTAGAAATTTCTCTGAGATGGATGGCCTCTGTATCTTTGTTGGATTTATCTCCCACCCTCTGACACACAAATGTCTTACCGTTAAGTCTAGAGTAGTTGCTACTTCTTTCTCACTAGGTCCAATCAACACGATATCGTCAATATAATAGTCCAGTGTGATGTCTTGTGAGAGGGAGAGATTGATCAAGCTTCCTGTGGAGAAGACTATAACATAAGGCTGGAGAGTTGTTGTTCCCCTGAGGTAGGACAGTTACACTATATTGCAGACCTTGGCAGCTGAAAGCAAACTATTTCTGATGGTCTTTACTAAGAGCTATTGAGACAAACCATTTGCCAGATCAATAGCTGCATACCAGGTACAAAGAATGTATAGATTTCCAAAAGCAATGATCTGTAACACTAGCTGCAATTGGAGTTTCCATCTGATTGAGTTTACGATAATCCACCATCATCCTCTGTGATGGTCAGGTTCCTGCGTCAACTTGGCCAAGTTGTGGTACCTGCTTTTCTGGTTGGGCAAGTGCTGGCCTGTCTTTGCAATGAGGAGATTTCATAGAATTAAATCATGATCACATCACCTGCATCCACAGCTGATTCCATTTGTATTCAGCCAACAGGAGTGTCTTCTGCAATGAGTGATGCTCAGTCGAATCACTGGAAGCCTTTAAAGGAGGATTCAGAAGAGACAGGCTCCCCCTCCTGCTTTGGCTGGTGAGCCTCTCCTGTGGAGTTCATCTGGATCCTGCATCACAATCACTGGTTTCACAGCCCAGCCTGTGGATTTTGGACTCTGCATTCCCATGGTCATGTGAGACACTTTTATAAATTTTATACTTGGGAGTGTTCCCTGTTGATTCTGTTTCTCTGGAGAACCCTAGCTAATACATTTTTGTACCAGGACTGGTTCTTAAAAAACAGAATCTTAAAAATGGGTGTTGAGTCCGGGCCAGGATGGCTGCTTAACAATGTGAGTGTTTTAGATTGTCCTCCAGGACAACTACTAAATAACCAGAAACACTACAGAATAACTCCTGGGGCCACATAAGTGACCAGACACACAGCGTACCCAGTCTGGACAAGCTGTACCCTCTGTGAGCCTCCCCAGAACCGTGAGTTCCCCAAGTCATGACGGTCAGCACCCCTACCCCACAGGCTGCTTCCCAGAGGGGAAAGGAAAGAGACTTTACCAGCAGGATGGCTGAGCCCAACGAAACGACAATTTTGGAATTAATTCACAAATTCTGACTACTAAAAATAGGTCCCCAGCTCAGGTGAACCTGGTCAAAGCAGAGGTCGCTCATTTTTGCCCCAGCACCAAGGGGGCAGGGCTGACAGAAAAAGGAAAAAAAAAGAAACAGAGATTTTTGAGGCTGTGTTTCTACAAAGGCTTGACTGCCTTTGGATACAGCGGCAGGACTTCTCAGGCTGCAACTGGCCCAGGCATAGGCAGAAGGAAGCTCGTTTGAGGGCTTGTCTGGAGCCTGTTCATTCACCAGGGGAGGGGTGAAGCCCAACTCAGGTGGAATACCTCCATCAAGGAATTCAGACATCAGGGTTTGGTTATTTGAAGCCATAAATCCAGCCTGCAAATCTCTCCTCTGTCTCCACCACGCTTCCAGTAGGGATAGTCTGCCAAAGCTAAAGGTATCACATCATCTTATGCTGGTGGGACCTGCAGGTAGACAAGCTCCACATACTGGGTAGGATAAGTAAAATAGAGCCCAGAGACTTCACAGGAAACTCTTTCAACCTGCTGGGTCTCACCCTCAGGGAAAACCGATGCAGGTGACTCTTTCGTCCTGATAGTAGGCCAATTTGGTCTAGGCAAATCCGGCTGGTGTCTATAATACCTAAGTAGACCCTCCTAAGGGCCAAGTGGGGGGGGGGGAGGCACCATTCAAGAAAGACAAGAAACAAGAATACAAGGAATGAAAAATTCTCCTCTGTTAAACAAATCCTAAGGTAGAGGTCCAGAAAAAGCTGAACCAAATGTCAAAGAACAGATAGACAACAAATTCATCCAGCAAGAAAACCCTAGATAAAAGAAGTGAAAGCAATCTCCAGAAAAAACTAATTAAGGTAATTAAATGCCTAGATGCCAGCAAAAATAACAAATAACACTAGGAAAATTAAAGATATGTCCCAGTCAAAGGAACAAAGGAACAATTCAAATGAGATACAGAAGCTGAAATAATTAATTCAAAATATATGAACAGACATGGAAAACCTCATCAAAAACCAAAGCAACAAATTGAGGGAGAATATAAATAAGGCAAGGAATGAACAAAAAGAAGAAATCAAAAGACTGAAAAAACAAATCACAGAACTTATTGGAGTGAAAGGCACAATAGAAGAGATGAAAAAAAAAATGGAAACCTATGATGGCAGAATTCAAGAGGCAGAAGATAGTATTAGTGAACTGGGGGAAGGAGCATCTGAACTCCGACAAGAAAAAGAAAATACAGGGAGAAAATGGAAAAATATGAACAGAGAATCAGGGAATTGAATAACAATGTGAAGAGCATGAATATACGTGTTGTGGGTGTCCCAGAAGGAGAAGAGGGGGGGGGGAAAGGAGGAGAAAAACTAATGGAAGAAATTATCACTGAAAATTTACCAACTCTTGAGAAAGACTTAATATTACAGATACAAGAAGTGCAGTGTACTCCAAAGAGAATAGATCCAAATAGATGTACTCCAAGACAATTACTAATCAGAATGTCAGAGGTCAGAGAGAAAGAGAGAATCTTTGAAAGCAGCAAGAGAAAAGCAATCTATCACACATACAAGGGAAGCCCAATAAGACTTTGCATAGACTTCTCAGCAGAAACCATGGTGGGGAAAAGACAGTGGCATGATATATTTAAATTACTAAAAGAAAAACTGCCAACCAAGAATTCTATATCCAGCAAAATTGTCCTTCAAAAATGAAGGAGAAATTAAAACATTCTCAGACAAAAAATCACTGAGAGAATTTGTGACCAAGAGACCAGCTCTCCAAGAAATGCTAAAGGGAGCACTAGAGACAGATATGAAAAGACAGAAGAGTGAGGTGTGGAAAAGAGTGTAGAAAGGAAGACTATGAGTACAGGTAAAAAGAAGGAAAATTAGATATGACATATAAAATCTGAAAGGCAAAATGGTAGAAGAAAGTACTACCCATGCAGTAATAACACTAAATGTTAATGGATTAAACTCCCCAATGAAAAGACATAGACTGGCAGAATGGATTAAAAAACAGGACCCATCTATATGCTGTCTCTACTCAAAGGACATGAGGGCAAGGACACAAATGGACATTTGCACACAATGTTTATAGCAGCATTATTTACAATTACCAAGAGATGGAAAGAGCCAAAATGTCCATCAACAGATGGGTGGCTAAAGAAACTGTGGTATATACATACGATGGAATATTATGCAGCTGCAAGACAGAATAAAATTATGAAGTAAGTAACAACATGGATGGACCTTAAGGACATTATGCTGAGTGAGATTAACGAAAAACAAAAGGACAAATGCTGTATGGTCTCACTGATAGGAACTGACATTAGTGAATAAACTTGGAATATTTCGTTGGTAACAAGAGATAGAAATAGGGTAAGATATTGGGTAATTGGAGCTTAAGGGATACAGATTATGCAACAGGGTTGAATATAAAACCTCAGAAATGGACAGCACAATACTACCTAACTGTAATACAATTATGTTAAAACACGGAATGAAGATGAATGTGAAAATGATAGAGGGAGGAGGGCTGGGGCATAAATGAAATAATAAAGAAAGATAGATGATAAAGATTGAGATGATATAATCTAGGAACACCTAGATTGTACAACGATAGTGAGTAAACATACAAATTGAAAAATGTTTTTGCATGAGAAAGAACAAAGAAATGTCATTACCACAGGGTGCTGAAAATAGATGGTAATTAATTTTTTTAAATTTCGACTTCTGTGTGAGACTAAAGCAAAAAATGTTTATTTGGAACAAAATTTATATTTTAACTAATGCATTTCCTAATACAACTTATGTAGATAGCTTGATTGAACAACATAAGTACATGGAACCTTGGGTAGGAGATGAGATTTTGCTGGTTTGTCCAGAGAGATGCCCCAATGAATCCCAGAGTGGTTTGATTAGTGAGTGGAAAAGTGTTTGAAAAGTCCCCTTCAGGGAATGGTGAGAACGGGGGAAAATTCAACCTCCCCAAGTTGAATTCTTGATATTCTCACAAGCAGTGTGGACAACCAAACCTATAGGCTGAGCCCCCAAACTTGGGATTTGTTCATATGAAATTTAACAGCACAAAGGATAGATCAAACCTACTTAAAATTAGGCCTAAATGTCACGCCCAATAGAGCCTCTTTTGTTGCTCAGATATGGCCTCTTTCTCCGGCCAACAAAACAAGCAAACTCACCACCTTCCCCCTGCCTACATGGGACATGACTTCCAGGGGTGTGGACCTTCCTGGCACCATGGGACAGAAATCCTGGAATGAGCTGGGACTGAGCATAAGGGGATTGAGAAAAACCCTAGAATGAGTTGAGACCCAGCATCAAGGGATTGAGAGGACCTTCACGACTGGGGTGGGGGGCTGCGAGTGAAATGAGAGAGAGTGTCAGTGGTTAGGAGATTCTGGACGAGGTCAGGAGGTTGTCCTGGAGTTTGTTCTTATGCATTAAGTAGATATCACCTTGTTATCCAAGATGCAGTGGAGAGGCTGGAGAGAACTGCCTGAAAATGTGGAGCTGTGTTCCAGTAGCCATGTTTCTTGAAGATGATTGTGTGGTGATATAGCTTTCACAATGTGGCTGTGTGACTGTGAAAGCCTTGTGTCTGATGGTTCTTTTATCTACCTTGTCAACAGATGAGTAGAACATATGGAATAAAAATTAATAATAGGGGAACAAACGTTAAAATAAATTTAGTTTTAAATGCTAGTGATCAATGAAAGGGAGGGGTAAGGGGCATGATATATATATATATTTTTTTCTGTTTTTGTTTTTTTATGTTGTCTTTTTATTTCTTTTTTCTGAATTGATGCAAATGTTCTAAGAAATGATCATGATGTTGAATATGCAACTATGTGATGATATTGTGAATTACTGATTATATATGTAGAATGGAATGATCATGTGATAAGAATGTTTGTGTTTTTGTCTTGTAATTTTTTAACTTAAAAATTAATAAAAATTTTTTTTAATGTAATAGAACACACAAACACCCTGTGCCCCAAACCCCCTATTGTTTTTTTATTTTTTGTCCTAATCTTTTTACTCATCTGTCCATACACTGGGTAAAGGGAGCATCGGGCACAAGGATTTCACCATCACATGGACTCACTATAAAGGGTATGTAGTTATAAATCATCTTTAAGAATCAAGGTTACTGGAGTACAGTTCAACAGTTTCAGGCATTTCCCCCTAGCTATTCCAATACACCCAAACCTGAGAGTTTTAGTTAGATAAACTGAAAGGGATATCTATATAATGCAAAAGAATAACCTCCAGAATGACCTCTTGACTCTATTTGAAACTCTCAGTCCCTGAAACTTTATTTTTTTCATTTCTCTTCCTTCTGTGGTCAAGAAGGCATTCTCAATCCCATAATGCCATATCCAGGCTCATCTCTAGGGGTCATGTTCCATGTTGCCAGGTTGATTCAGATCCCTGATGGTCATGTCCCATGTAGGGGGAAGGGGAGTGAGTTCACCTGCAGAGTTGACTCAGAGAGAGGCAACATATGAGCAACAAAAGAGGTTCTCTGGGAGTGACTTTTAGGCATAGTTGTTTCTTAAGGGCAAGCCCCAAGATTGAGGGCTTGGTTTATTAAATTGGTAGTCCCCAATGCTTGCAAGCATATCAGGTCTTCCCCCGGTGGGAAAGTTTAATATTTCCACATTGTTTCCTAGTCCCTCCAGGAAGCATTGCTAAGGCTATTCTTGTGTGTGTGTGTGTGTGTGTGTGTGTGTGTGTCAGTTTGAAAGGATGTATGTACCCTAGAAAAGCCATGTTTTAATCCCAATCCCATTTTGTAGAGGCAGCTGTTTCTTCTAATCCCTATTCAGTATTGTATGTTTGAAATTATAAATAGGTCATCACCCTGGAGAGGTAATTCAATCAAGGGTGGTTGTTAAACTGGATTAGGTGGAGACGTGTCTCCACCCATTCCGATGGGTTTTGATTAGTTTACTGGAATCCTATGAAAGAGGAAACATTTTTGGAGAAAGAAAGATTTCTGAGAAGCAGAGAATGACTTAGCCATGAGAAGCAGAGAGTCAACCAGCCAGCGACCTTTGGAGATGAAGAAGGAAAAAACCTCCCAGGGAGCTTCATGAAACAGGAAGCCAGGAGAGAAATGTAGCAGATGACACCGTGTTTGCCATGTGCCTTTCCAGATGAGAGAGAAACCCTGAGTATGTTTGCCATGTGCCTTTTCACCTGAGAGAGAAACCCTGAACTTCATCGGCCTTCTTGAACCAAGGTATCTTTCCCTGGATACCTTTGATTGGACGTTTCTATAGACTTGCTTTCATTGGGACATTTTCTTGGCCTTAGAACTGTAAACTAGCAACTTATTAAATTCCCCTTTTAAAAGCCATTCCATTTCTGGTATATTGCATTCCAGTAGCTAGGAAACTAGAATAGGGGGTGCATGATCTGGGTATTGAACCAGGGTCTCCTGCATGGAAGGTGAGCACTCTACCACTGAGCCACCCATGCAAATACTTTTTCATCCTCTGCCAAAACTATTCTGCGATGTATCAGGGCATCACACTAACCTGTACAAACTCACAAATTCTCACTCCTTATTCAAGGTTCCATGTAATTATGGTGTTTGAATAAACTGACCATAAAAGATAAAATAGTGTGGTATAGAAAATATAAATTTTGCATCAAATAAACATCTCTTTCTTTCATCTTACATGCAAGTGGAAGATTTAAAACACAGTCAATATCATTCTCTACCCTTTAGTCTGACTTATGTTAATCCTAGCAATATCTGCTCATTCATATCTCTAATTGAAGTCTGGTCTAGCTTTCTGCTTTTTAAACAGTTGCTGTATATGGCAATGATGAATTTCAGAGCTGCAGAACTTTGTCTCTGAGACCCAGTTGTCGCACAGAAAATCAAAGCTCCAGGGACCTATCAGGTTATACACAGGAGCTCAGCACCTCAGAATTTAGAAATAACCATTACAACTCAGGGATTGATGTGACTGCTGTAAGGTATTACATCTAAGAACCTTAACAACAAGTCATCTCCTGATAACTTATGGTCTTGAATTCAATTCTCAGTGTTTGCACATTATAGTGAGTCCATATTAGTAAGTATTATAGTGTTTGGTTTTTCATTTCTGGCTTATTTCACTCAACATACTGTCTCAGGTTCCATTCACCTAATTGCATGCCTCACAACAACACCATTTCTTGAAAAGGCTTTTCTTTCTGTGGTGAATGGTCTTGGTACTTTTGTGGAAAATCATTTGCCAACAGATGTAAGGGCTTATTTCTGGACTTTCATTTATATTCCATTGATGTATAAGATGATAATTTTAACCAATATTACACCCCTTTGATTATTGTTGTTTTGTAAAAAGCTTGAAATCAAGAAATGTGAGTATTTAATATTTGCTTCTTTAAAAAACAGTTTTTGCTATTATGGGTCCCTTGCAATGGCATATGAATTCTATGACCAGCTTTTCTATTTGTACAAAAAGGCTTAATCTTGATAGGGATTGCATTGAATCTGTAGATCTCTTTGGGGAGGATTGCTTTCTTAACAATATTAAGACTTCCAATCCATGAATGTGGGATGTCTTTCCATTTGTTTAGGTCTTTTAAAATTTCCTTCAACAATATTTTGAAGTTTTCATTGTACAAGTCCTGAAACAATTTGTATATAAATGTATTCCAAAGTATTTTCTTACTTTCAACACTTCTTATTGTGAAAAATGATATATAAAAAAAGCAATAAATTTCAAAGTATGTTGTAACAAGTAGTTATAGGACAGATTTCAAAGTTTGGTTCAGGTTACAGTTCCACAATTTCAGGTCTTTCCTAGGAGCTTCTCCAAGGCACTGGAGACAAAAAGAAACATCAGTGTAGTGATTAGGCAATCATACTCATTTGTTAAGCCCTATCTTCTCTGTTATAACTCCTCCTCCTTTGATCCTTTTCCCAACCTTTAGGGGTATCTGAGCTATGCCCATTTTCCATGTTGTAAAGGGGCATCAACAAATGGGATAGGAGGATGGAACTAGTTGATGTTCTTGGAGAGGCTGGCTTCTCTGGATTACAGAACTTATCTGTCCTAGGAACCCATCTGGAGGTTGTAGGTTTTTGGAAAGGAATCTCAGTGCATGAAACATTTGTAGAATTTCAGATAGACTGCTACATGTTATTTAGTGTTAATAGGAATGGTGTTGGTTGGGGTGTGGCAAACCATGTCAATTACTAATATCTGGCTGAAAGCTTGTGTAAATGGAGACCCCAGAAAAGCCTCTTATTTTTGCATGGGCAGGCATCAGGAATCAAACCCAGGTCTCTGGTTGGCAGACAAGAATTCTGCCTGCTGAGTCACCATGGTCTGCCCCCAGAACAGTCTCTTGGCTCTATTTGAACCCTCTCAGCCACTGAAACCTTATTTTGTTACATTTATTTTCCACTTTTTGGTCAAGAAGGTGTTGCTAATCCCATGGTACCAGGCCAAGCTCCCTGCTGGGAGTCATGTCCCATGTTATAAGGAAGACTTTCCCCCCTGGATTGTCATTTGCCACACAGTGGGGAGGGTAATGATTTTCTTTACAGAATTGGGCTGAGGGAGAGGCCACATCTGGGCAACAAAAGAGGTTATCTTGAAGTAATTCTTAGGCATAACTATAGGTAGCTTAAGCTTTTCTGTTACAGAAATAAAGTTAATAAGTGCAAGACTGAAGATCAAGTGCTTGGCTTATTGACTTAAGTGTCCCCAATGTTTGAGAGAGTATCAGGGATTTCCCCAGTGAGAAAGTTTAATAGTTCCATATTTTCTCTTCTACCCCTTTAGGAATTTTTCCAATACTGTTCAATTTTCTTCCTAACATGCTCTTGGAGGTATCTGAGTATTACATTAAGCTATACAGAATTACAACCCCTCATTCCCATTTTGGGCTCCATGTGTTTGGATGGTTTAAATGAGCTATACAGAGAGCTCATTTTATGTACTATAGAAGATTTAGGTTTCGGACAAAATGAATACCTCTTCCTTTGGCACATACAGTTTGTGAAGTTCTAAAATACAGACAATATCATTGTTTGCCCTGTATTCTAATTTACCTTAGTCCTGACCAGATTGGCTTCATTCTTTTCTCTAATTGAAGCCTGACCTATTTTTTGATTTCTTTAACAGTTGTTGCATTTAGCAATGTCAACTTTCCAAGCTTCAGAACTCCAACTCTGAGTCTTAGGTGTTACACAGCTACTCAGAGATGCAGGGAAATACCAGGTTAAACTTAAATAGTCCAGAATCTCAAAATCTGGAAGCAACATTTACAGCCCCAGGCTAAGTTTGATTTGTATAAGAGCTTACAATCTAGGCCTCAATTTTCTTATACATGTTTTCTAAAAGAGACAATACAATATATTTTTTTCACTTCTGGCTTATTTTGCACCAATAATGTCCTCAAGGTCCGTTCAGCTTATTGCATGCCTCATGACTTCACTTCTTTCTGTAGCCACACAATATTTCACCATAGGTATATATCACAGTTCACCATTCTGCTTCTCAGTCAATGCATCTTCTTGCCACATCCATCCACTGGGAATCATGGATAATGTCTAAGGTAAACATCCATGTCTCACATTATCCTTAGTTATACAATCTTCAACACTCTCAATTTTAGACACTTTTCATTGCTCCAAAGGAAAAATAGCAGATAACCACACCCTCACCAAATAGAAAATGCAAACTTCCCCCTAACACATGTCCCACCCCTGTACGCCCATTATTTGCCTTTGGTATTGCTGTGGTACTGTTTAAATCTCTCTGTTAAATATAGGCCATAACATACTATAATAGTTTTCCCCATATATCTCTCTATTGTTGACTCTTTCTACAAGATTCATACCTTTGAAGTAGCTCATGTAAGAACTTATTTATATTTGTAGTGTTACTCGGTGGGATAAATGGCTCTATATAACCCCTTTCAATCTGGCTCAACTTCAATATGGCAATATTACTTTTAAACCCACTAAGGAACTGACTTCATTTCTATCCATTCCCTTACATTTAGTTCAGCTTCGTTAGCTAACCTTTCACCCATCTCTAGTTTCTGTGTGTCTCTAGTTCCCTGATAGTGTACATTGTAAACCTCTGACTTTGCCTTTATTAAGGTCATATTAGTGAAATCATACTATATCTATCCTCTTCTGTCTGGCTTATTTCACTCAGCATTATGTCCTCATGGTTCATCCATGTTGTCTTATGCTTCAGGACCGCATTTTATCTTACAACTGCATAATATTCCATCATATGTATATACCACATGTGCCAGTTTGAAATGATTATGTACCCTAGAAAATACATGCTTTATCCCTGATCCATCTTATGGAAACTTGATTAGGTTAGATTACCTCCACAGAGATGTGACACACCCAATTGTGGGTATTAATGTTTGACTAGAGGGAGAGGTGACTCCACCCATTCCAGATAGGTCTTGATTATTTTACTGCAATCCTTTAAGAGAGGAGACATTTTTGGGGAAAAAAAGCTTGAGAGCCCACGCAGCCAAGGACCTTTGGAGATGAAGAAAGTAAATGCTCTGAGGAGAGCTTCATGAAACAAGAAGCCTGGAGAGAAAGCTAGCAGATATTGCCTCGTTTGCCTTGTGCCTTTCCAGTTGAGAGAGATATCCTTAACTTCATCAGCCTTTCTTGAGTGAAGGTAACCTCTTCTTGGTACCATAATTTGGACATTTTATAGACTTGGTTTAGTTGGAACATTTTCATGGCCTTAGAACTGTCAACTTGCAACTTAATAAATTTCCCTATTAAAAAGCCATTCTGTTTCTCATATATCACATTCCAGCAGCTAGCACACCAGAACACCACATTTTGTTCATCCACTTGTCTGTCAATGGGCACTGGGATTGTTTCTGTCTTTTGAAAATAGTGAACAGTGTCACTATGAACATCGGTGTGCAAATGTCTGTTTGTGTCACTGCTATCAACTCTTCTGCATATGTGCATAGGTAGTTCTATTGCCACAACATAGGGAAATTCAATGTTTAGTTTTTTAAGGACCTGTTAACTGTCTTCCACAGTGGCTGTCCCATTATACATTCCCACAAGCAGTGTATGAGACTTCCAATTTCTTCACATTCTCTTCAATATTTGTAGCTTCCTGTTTGTTTAAAAGCAGCCATTCATATAAGTGTGATATGATATCTCATTGTTGTTTTTATTTGCATTTCACTGATCTATAATGAAGATGATCCTTCATGTGCTTTTTTGTCACTTGTTTTTGCTCTTCAGAAAACTGTCTATTGATATCTTTAGCCTATTTTATAATTGGTTTATTTATTCTTTTGTTGTTGAGTTGTATGATTTCTTTATGTATATAGGATATCAAAATTTTATCTGATTTGTGGCTTCCAAATATTTTACCTCATTGAGTTGGTTTTCTCTTCACCTATGTTACAAGCTGCTTTGAGGCGCAGAAGCATTTGATTTTGAGGAGTTCCCATTATCCATTTTTTATTTCATAGCTTCTGCTTTGGGTGTCAACTTTCTGAAGCTACCTCCTAAAACTAGGTCTTGATGATGATTCCCTATATTTTCTTCTAGAGGTTTTATGGTACTGGCTCTTATGTCTAGGTCTTTGATCCACATTGAATTAATTTTTGTATAGGGTGTAAGGTGAGATTCCTCTTTCATTCTTTTGGCTAATGATATCCAGTTCTCCCATGACCAATTTATTCAAAAGACTATTCTGTCCCAGTTCAATGGATTTGGGGGCCTGGCCAAGGACCAATTGACCATAGCTTTGGTGGTCTATCTCTGTACTCTTGATTCAATTCCATTGTCAATACTTCTATCTTTGTGCCAGCGGCATGGTGTTTTGGCAACTGTGGCTTTATAATAAGCATTAAAATCAAGAAGCGTAAGTCCTCCCACTCCATTCTTTTCCTTTAGGTTATTTTTAGCAATTTGAGGTTTCTTTCCCTTCCACATAATATGATAACTAGCTTTTCCAAGTCTTCAAAGTAGGTTGTTGGAATTTTAATTGATATTGCATTAAATACATAGATTCACTCGGTATAATTGACATCTTGACTATATTTGACCTTCCTATCCATGAGCACAGAGTGTCTTTCCATTAGATCTTTGATTTCCTTCAGCAGTGTTTGTAGTTTCCTGTGTATAGGGTCTTTACAGCCCTGGTTAAGTTTATTCCTAGATATTTGGTTCTTTTGGTTGCTATTATGAATGGAATGTTTTCCTTAATTGAATCCTCAGTATGTCATTG
>PVIY010050302.1:0-16267 GCA_004026745.1 Myrmecophaga tridactyla
TGATGATGATGGTGGTGATGATGGTGATGATGGTGATGATGGTGATGGCAGGCATATATTGAGCACCTGCTGTGTCAGGCTTTGTTCTTAGCCCTTTACATATATTAACTTATTTAAGTCCATGATAGCTTGATGAGGTATTACCCCTATTTTACACACAAGGAAACTATGGCACAAGGAAGAACGTGCCAAAGTCACGAATCTCAAAAATGGCAAAGCTGGTGTTTGAATCTAGGTGGCCTGACAGAAGGCTGTAGTTTACATGGCATAATTTCAAACTCGAGACTTATTGTGAAAGTATTAATATATAAGAAACAAAAAAAAATAAAACTTCTCTAATCTCCAATTTTAAACTCAGGTCCTTGTGATAATTCACATGTGAGAACAATTTTGCATTTGTGTTTCCCGCAGACGGGCTTCCTTAGCCTCAGACTGACTGGGTAACTGTCTCTTCCCTATTTTCCTGGCACATGAAGACTCCAGTGCCCCCCCCCCGCCAGCCTTATGAATCCTAGTGCCTGACACTCCTCATCTATGCATTATTGGTAAGAGAGATATATCACCCAGGATTACAAGTATAAACTCTCAACTTCGCCAGATATTGTACATCTTTAGTCTAAACGTTAAGCTGTGACATTTACACCAGCTTGCTTCCTTTCAAAATGGAAAGGTCTTGCTAAGGTTTACTCAGTCTCATGAAACTTATTCAACATCGTTGAGCCACCTCCAGCCCAATCCCCAAAATAGAAGACATTGCCTCCTTCAGTGGGTCGCCTACAGCTTAAGCACTGGAGATGCGGCAAGGTGCCAGCAATGCCTGCTATGCGACCCGATTAGTATGTGTCAGGTGATGCCTGCTGTGACAGACTGTCTTCCACCATGCTCCACTAGCCACTTAGGTAACCCCAAACTCTGCTGTTTGCCGCTGGAGGTACCAGGCCAGCTGGTCCCATCTTGTGGGGCCCAGACCTCCTCCAAGACCCAACTCTTTGTCCACAGAAGGCTCAATTCTTCACTCTCTCCTAAGTACACAGTGTCTATTCCCAATTCTGGACCTTTCTGTCCCTTCAGCAAAATGTTCACTAACTCCCCTCCCCCGCCTTGTGCAAATTCTACTCTCTCTTGGTTAACATATCAAACAGTTACAAGTTGGCCTAACATTTAGACGTGATGTTTTACCAGTTTTTAAAATGTAAATCAAATGTCCAAATCCAGCCATGCTCTAAAGTCAAAGCTATTGCATATGTCATGTGTGAACCAACTCAAATAATTTGAAAACTAATAATCAGAAATTCTAGATTTATATTTTCTACTACTAAATGACATGGGTCTGAGTGCCTTGAGCTATTTTTTAAAAATGTTATGTTTTAAATCACAGATTTTGGGATTAGGAGATGAGCTCAAATCCCAGTTCTGCGGGTACCAGCTGAGCGGCACCGTGGAGGTCACCAGTGAGCCCCGACCCTCAGTCTTTATCTAGGGCCCCCAGGTTCGAACTCTACCCCCTCTGGGTTGTCATGGAGATTTAATGGACGATGCTCAAGGTGCTCCACGGAACATCCGGAGCTGAGAAAACCTCTCCTATTTTGTTATCATGCCTTTGGGATCCCACTGGTGCTCACCGTTCTCCTCTCATGCCCCCCCGTTCACCAGGCTCCCTCCAAAATGGGATGCTCAGAAACGGCCACCAGGTTCCTGATTAGGGCAAACAGCTCAGTGATGGAGAGGACAGACGTTTCTTCCTTCACTGAGCAAGTAAGCGTTTGTGGCCTGGGTTAATTGTGGTTCTAGCTTTAAAAAAAACTTAAAAAAAAAAAAAGGGTTTTAATGATGTGGCAACCATGCAGAAATAGCACACGTAAAAGTGTAAGGAGAAGATGAGGATGTCCACAAAGGCGAAAGTCCTTCAGGGCCCAGGAGATCATCTAAAGTGGAGCTCATGTCAGCCGTGCTGAGAAACAGAGGCGCACCCCCCGTGAGCCTCAGCTCCCGCGAAGAAGCCCCCCTGGCGCGGGCACGTTCACACCTGGTGTTAGAGCCGAGAGCGCCTGCAGGGGCCGGGTGCTGCGCTGAGTGCTTTGCCTGCCTGGCTCCGTGGGGTTTTCAGCACCCCCAGGGGGTAGTGGCATTACTGACCCTCTCCAAAGAGGAGGAAACGGGAGCACGGGGGAGAGGGGCGTTAATGAGATTGCCCGAGGCGGTGCTGCTACGCCACAGCAGGCCGCCCCAAATACAGATGAGGCGACACATCTGGGTCCCAGCGCCTGCGAACTAGGTCAGGTTAAGGCACAGAATGCAATCGAGACTCCGCCCGCCTCCTGCCTAAATGGGAGGTTACCCCTCTCATAGCCTCCCCATTACTCTGGGAACCCCCATGCAGCAGCCACCCTGCCTCCTCCTCTCACTGCTCTGGCTTCCACTGGCCCAGCAGGCCCAAAGCATGCTCCCCAGGGCGGTCAGGGAAAGAGGGCAGCAAAGGACATGCATTTTCTCTCCTCTGACATCACAGAAATAACCGATGCTCGGGTGCTTTTTAATCTCTTCTTTGGCAAAGTAAAACACGGTGGCTGAACAGCAGTCCCCGGGTGACTTAATTATACTTATCACTCAGAGAGCCCAAAGCTCTAGGAACTCCTGTGTTCAGGAACCAGGTCCCTTCGCCCCTGAGAATGCGTGACCCCTCCCCCAGCAGCCCCACCCCTCCTCTGCAGAGGACACTCAGCCCAGAGCGGGGACCCAACTGCCCAAGATGGCAGCGCGAATGACGGGCAGAGGCAGAGCAGCCCAACCTGCCTGCCACCCACCCACTGCAGGCTGCAGTGGACACACAACGCAGGAGGAGCTCCCACAGCCCCCCACAGAAGAGACACTGGCTTCTGGGCAGCCTCTCCCCTCTCTGTTTCCCCTCACCTTCTTGACCATTTTGTGGACTCCATTTTCATATCTCTCGGCGAATTCCCTCAAAGCTCCTACCCCTCGCTGGGCCACCATCCACCAGGCCCCGGCAAGGTGGCCAGAGTGCATTTGGGTGCAAGTAACAGAGACCAATGACGCCAACTCTCAGGAGCGTGCAGAGCTGAGTGGCTTCACGGTGGCTTTGTCCCCAGCCCTGCCTCAGTTTCTCTTCTGCTCCCTTGGATCCGCCTCTTCTGTACACAGCTTCGGCCCTAAGCTGCTGGCCAAGTCCTGCAACAACAGGGAAACATCTCTCCTTCACGCAACAACAGGGAAACATCTCTCCTTCACGCTCAGCCGGCCCAGCTCCGCCCGGGCGGCTGGAACACCTTGGGGCCATTCAGGACACCCCCAAACTTCCCCAGACTCCCACCTGGAGCCGTCCTCTGGTATCCGGAGTCAGTCTTAACAGCAGTCTGAGTGCCCGACCCACGTTAGGGCACCCCTGCCATCTGGCCCCGCCCGGGGCCACTCGGGGCCCCCTCTGTTCCAGCCCAGCCCAGCCCCAATACCAAAGAGCACGCTGGGCAGAGAGTTCCCCACGAGCTTCAGTTGGGGACCTTGTGGCAGGAGAAGATTCTTCCCAAGGGCGGCGGCTGGGAAGTGGAAGTCAGCGCCCCCACGCTAGCGGGGGAGGCCAGGCTTTACAGTGGGCAGAGGCCGAGGGGGCACAGAGCCAAGCAAGGGCATGCACAGTCGCTAACAAAGTCAACCATTTTCTTATGGTGACATGTTAAGGTTTCCTGAAACACAGGCTACAGACTCAGTACTGACACATCATAGGGAAATCAGGGTGGATAATCATTCAAAGATGTCTCCAGAGGTCTGTTTGAGTGGCTGGACCATCCTGACCCCTTCTAGAGAGGTGGTTTTCCTTCCGACCTGGGCTCTGCTCCTGCAAGCTGCCAGGTGCTGCAAGGGCTGGGTTTTTCCTTCCCCTAAGGGAGGGGGTCCTGGCCCCGGGTGGGCACCCTTTCCCCCAGGCAGCCAATCAGCCGGAGTGGGAAGTGGCCATAAGTGTTTCAAAGACCCCACCAGGGGTTCACAGTCCCAGAAAAGTGTGAGAACCAGGGTGTCTGAGGAACTTTCCAGAGAGGAAAGCTGCCCCCTGCCCCCAGGAGACAGGTGGGGTGGAGGCCTCAGCCCTGCTCTGCCGTTGGCATTCTGGGCTGTGTCAGGTAGGTAGGCCACCAGACATTTGACATTCCATAGAGGAGACCCCTCCCAGGCTACACCTCGGGCGGTCCTCCTGGGCCCCCTCGGCTGGGTATTACCGTGTCCAGCGTGGGGCCTGGTAGGGACCTCATGTCAGCTGCCCAGTGCCACCCAACTGGGCCACCAGGACTCATCCATCCAGCCCTGCCCACCGAGGTCCCACAGTAGCTGCCCTGGGCTGAGTGTCCGGCCAGGCGCACGCCTCCCCTGGGCCCTGCACCCCTGCACTGCTGCTCCCCTGTGTGCACACTGAGCCTGATGGGCTGCAGTGGGCAGCTTTGAGGAAAGAGTGCCCTAATCCAGGTGAAGTAAGGAAACAGTACCTGGCAGGGGAGAAGCTTGGAGGTTAGGATGATTTCCCCAAGTGCAGAGCCAAGCTGGACCTCAGCTTTGACCACCGAGAGGAGGCTTAGCTGTGGCCTCCGAATATCAGTTGGTTGTGGGAATTCGTTCCAGTGGGATCTCAGGGACCCCGACTGCTCCCAGCTCCTGGTGTCCACCCCATGAACACCCGGCCTGGCGGGCCCCTGGGGTGGGGGGTCTGTGGAGCTTGGAGAACTCACACCCAGCCCTGAGGGTCAGGATGGAGGGCCCCGCTTCACTGCCACACACAGCCCGGTTGGCCAGAACCTGGCCCATGGGCCACCCTCATTGCTGGGAAACAGAACCTTCTGGGAGCCCGGGAGAAAGGCCCAGTGTGGCGGCAGCGCTGCTCTGCCAGGACCCCGCAGAGCCGTGCATCTGATGAGCAATTCCTAAAATCCCTTCCAGTTTTGCAGTCCCCTGAGCCCTGCAGGGTGACTGAGGAAACTACCCGACCCTACCTCCAGGCCCGCCGAAAAGAGTAGAGTTCAACGACAGCCGAGCGCCCTCTGGTCGGGTCCAATTGCAGAGGTTCCTTCTGAATGCGCCGTCCAGGGATCTGGCTATTTCATTATGTTCTTCTCACTCCACAAGATGTCAGCGAAATCTTGAGCAAACACAATTAAAAAATTAGAAAGACCCCATTTTATCACTCCTCTTAGGTGACCTGGAGGGGCGACTGGGTTAACCTGAACTGGCCTGACAGCAGGCCCAGGGGACAGGGGGCATGGCCCAGGGGGCGGCAGGGGGCGGCAGGGGGCGGTAAGAGGGCCAGCGGCAGGAACTTTGCAGGACACTGACCGCCCTCCTCCCTTCGGGCTCGGCAGGGAGGCTTGGCCTCCCCTCTGTGGCCTGAAGGCAAGTCAGGCCTGATGTTTCCTTGGGGCCTGAAGCTGGTTGGAAAGAAGTGATCCCAGAACCCAAGGCTGCCCCTGCACCCCAGGCCCCCGCTGATGCAGAGAGCGTGTGCCCACGCTGGCCAGCATCTGCAGGCCCACCCTCCTTCCTTCCTCTGCATCACCTCCCTCCTTCTCAGCCTCCTTAGATGCTCACCCACCCAGGAAAACATTCCCACCGGGCCCACTGGGTGTGACCCCCACCACCACCGAGTCCCCCGTGGTACCTGCTCTCCTCCTGTGGGCCCCCCAGGTGCCCTGGGGCAGATGCTGGGCCCTGGTTTCGGGGCGCCCCCCATCACCCTGCTGTCCAGGGCCAAGTGCTGTACTGGGCATTTGGAATTCTAGGATTTCACTGCATCCCTGTAGGTCAATTACAGCAGTGGTCCCAAGTGTCCGCTCCTCCCTGTACTGCACCTGTGGCCAGGCATCTTTCTGCTCCTCAGGTGAAGAGATGCCACATATCCCCTGATGCTTGGCTCTGGGTTCAGTCACGTGTCTGCTAGCCTGCTGGAAGCAGGGCCTGAAAAAGCACCCGTGCAGGGCACCTTGCCCTCTTGTGTCCCTGGCATTGTCAAGAGAAGGACATGATGGAGTGGGTCCCTGGGTCCAGGGAGAGGGATGACAGGTGTGTGGAGCAGAGCCCCCCAGGTGAGCCTCACCCAGCCCAGCCTAAATTGACTCAGGATAATGCTTCTTATTTTAAGCTTCTGAGTTTGGGGTAGTTTGTTACACAGCATTTCTGTGCAACAAACCACAGTGTGTCAGCTAACTGATACACTATGCAACTGCCCTGAGAATTAAGGATTATTTTTTTCACTTAGCAGATTATAAAATAAAAACAAACAAACAAAAAACCTCAGGCTTTTCTAGCCTCCTATATTCTGGAGCAGCTGGAAGGGAAAATCTGAGATGATAGTGTGTAAGCCCATGACAAACTCTGGGATCTGTCTTGTAACTACTTATTGAAGAGTACTTTGAAAATTATTGCTTTTTTCTTTCTTTGCTTTGTATATATGTTATACTATACAATAAAAAAGGTTTTTTAAAAAGGATAAATAAAGGATATATATTTATATTAAAAAAAAACAACTGAGGCTTATCCCCTTAGAGTACTTGCCCAAGTCACACGGAGTAAGTAACAGAGCAGGGACTCAAGTCTGTTGGACTCCAGAGCACTTAGTACTTGATAGATGTTTAGTGGATGAATGAATGAATGAATGAATGAGGAAAATATCGCCCACCACTATGAAGAGTAGAGCCCTGGACTCTCTCCGGTACCACCCCCCCAACACCTTCCCAGGCCCCTAGAGTTCTGGCAGATGCCCCAGGACTCCCAGAGGGCAGTGTGGCCAAACAGGCCCTGCTGGCCTGCAGGGGAGACTGGCTTCCTGTCCCCCGGCCCAGTGAGCACTTTAGTTAATGAGTGTTCTTACAGTGTTACACCAGCTCTGTCTACTGCCTAATCAATGGTTCAATATTTATTGAGCACCTACTATCTACTAGGGAATGACAAAGCAAATACGGGCCCGCTTTCATGGAAATTACGTTCTATCCAGAAGGCAGATAATAAAGAAGCCATAAATGCGCCAGTTGACTTTGGATGGTGACAGGTCATGAAGGACATAAACGGGGGGAGGGGATGGAGAGTAAGGAGAAGGGGGAGCTACTGAAGGTGAGTCAAGGGGGAGGCCTGACTACGGCAGTGACAGTTGAGCCGGGGCCTGAAAGGGGAGAAAGAGCCGAGCCTGAGACAGTGGGGGGAAAGAAGGGCTTCCCAGGCAGAGGAGCATGCAGGTGCAAAGGCCCTGGGGTGTGAAGGGCCTGCCCTCGAGAGGCACAGGCAGGGGACAGGGTTGTCAGGAGAGGGGTGAGTGGGAGGAACGGCCAGAGGCGTGGCCGGGCAGGGGAGGGGCTGCCACCCAGGACCTTCTGCAGCAGCGTAAAGGCTGATGTCCCAAGACAAGGGGAGTCACTGCTGGGTCCCAAGCCGGGAAGTGGTGTCACCTGACCTGCACTGAGGCCTCTGCCCTTTCCAGGAGGCGATGTGTAGCAGAGTGCTCCCTGGCTGCATGGGGCAAAGTCAGGGTGATGGATTGAACTGGGCCCCCCCAAAAGCTATGGTGAAGTCCTGACTCCTGGTACCACACAATGTGACCTCATTGGAAATGAGGTCACTGCAGATGGAATTAGCTAAGATGAGGCCACACTGGAGCAGGGTGGGCCTTTAATCCAGAGGAGCTGGGGTTCTCCAAAGGTCGGGGCAGAGACTGGAGGGATGCTGCCGCAAGCCAAGGAGCACCACGGATGGCCGGCCACCGCCAGAAGTCTGGAGAGCGGCACAGAAGAGGTGCCTTCCAGGAGCCTTCGGAGGGAGCGTGCCTAGACCCACAGCCTAACTTGGGGCTTCTGACCTCCCAAACTGTGAGATGGTAAAACTGTTGTTTGAAGCCACCAAGATTGTGGTCCTTTGTTGTGAAAGCCCTGGAAAAGAGACACTCATTGCGTCATCTCATCAGCGAGTCCAGACAAGTTTGCTCCTACCCCCCATCGCATAGATGAGAAAACTGAGGCTCTGATATGGTGCGCTGTGCCCACACCCACACAGCTGGACCTAGCGCCAGGTGTACCCTCTGAGAGCAGGAGCTGGGAACCCGAGATCCCAGTGGGAGCTGCACTCCCGGGGCGAGGGGAGTTGGGGCGAAGGGATCGTCACCCCGTGGCGGGAACGCCACCGGGGGCTGGGATGGAAAGGGCTCTGGCCCTGTTGACATGTCTGTCCCAGTCACTGAGCTGGAGCCCCCCCAACCCGGCCCCCCCAACCCCTCCCCAAATCAGAGAAGGCGGGAGAAGCGACCCTTGCCCTCCAACTTCAAACGGCCGCATCAGAGCAGGGCCTGGCGCTCCCAGGCCTGCCCCGGCGCCCCCACCAGCCCCCACCTCGGCTTGGGAAAAGCTCCTCGGAGCAGCCCCGTGTCGCGCGGCGCCCAGACGCGCTGTTTGGACAGGCTGCGTGCGGTGGGTGGTCAGCGGGCCGCGGCGGGCTGACAGCAGGCCCTGCCGCAAATGAGCTGTTGACGAGCCAGGGGAAGGCTCAGTGAAATCACAACATGCGAGATAGGAAAAGGGGGCCTTTGTCACGGGGGCTGCAGGAGAAGAGGGGCTGCGCGGCCTGTCGGGAAGGAATCCAAGCAACGACAACGAGGTGACTTCACAGGAGCCTCCCTTCAAACACATGCCCCGGCCCCCCGGCCCCCCCCGCCGACACACACACGGCCTTTTCAAAATTTCATAGATTTAAATCGTTTTTCTGCATCAGATACAAGAAACAGACCGGCATTTTCTCATCCCCTGTTATGTGGCAAGCTAATATTTGGCCATTTACGCTCCATCGGAGACCATTTCTGGGAGAAAACGGCCTCTTTCCATGTTGGTGGCCCCCTGCCCCGACCACCTGCACCCACCTGGCCGCAGACGAGGGCCGAGGCCTGAGCTGGCAGCGCTGCTCCCTCTGGGTGCAGAGGCTGGCGACGGGGCGCGGTTTCTTGGCCGTCACCTCAATAAGGGCCTCCCGCAGCCTTGACCTTGGACCGGAGACCTGGGAACCAATGCCATCTCTGTGGGTGAGCGTGCCAGGCCACAGCTGGGGCTCTCCCAGGCAGTACCCCTGAATGCCGCCTTGCACCTCAGATTCTAGAATTTGGCCCCCCTACCTTCTGTTCCCTTTATTTTTAAGGAGTGAAACATGACAGTAGATTTGCTGCCCCAGGGCTCCCTCCCCAGGACCCGTCTGCCCCCCCATCTCAACCCTTCCTGCTCAGAAGTCACCACCAACATGAGCAGGGCTCTTCATTCTCAGGGCTGTCTCGGTTTTGTTTTTCTATCACACTCGTTTGTATCCCAAAATCATCTATGGCATCATTTTGCATTTTTAAAGTTTTGTGTTTTTTTTATTGTCTTACTGATATTTCCTTCTGAAACATATTCTTTGCTCCAAAATCTGCTTCGGGAATTTGTGGGTGTGGATGCGAGCATTTTCCTGAACGACCTTTGTCACTGCTGCGCGTTCCCTGGGATGACTCTGGTACCCACACGTCCTGCTACGGGCCACTGGGCGGTGGCGGTTTCTGACTGTTATGTTGTTGCTGAGAACTGGCCTCTGCAGGCACGCCCAGGCAGAGGTAAAGTCCACCCTGTAAGAATTTCTCCAGGAAATGGATTGAGTGCGTCACGGGGCTACTCGTCTCCAAGTTTACTAGCTGCTACCCGATCTTCATGTGAAGATGGCACTCCGAGGTGTGTTCCCAGCACGACATACGCCCGTCCCTGCAGCGCAGTATTTCTGATGAAATCGAAGTTATCACACTTTTGAATCTGGTCAGTGTGATGAGCCTGAAAAGTCATCTCGCTGTTGTTCAAATGAAATTCCCTAGTCAGGGGTGAGAACATGCACCTTTCAAAGGTGTGTTAACATTTGGCTTAATCCCTTTTCAATTGTTTGATATGCTTTGTGTACCTTTCTGTCACTTTTGTCTTTTAATACCGATTTTTTTAAAAGTTACTTTGTCAACTTGAGTAATTACAATAATGACAAACCCTCGTGCCTATGATGTAGTAAATGCTGTGAGATTTCCTCTGATAGTAGCATTCCCACAGATTCCAGATGAGGAAATGGGGAGAGGACCCAGGAGGGGAGGCCCCCTGCCCGCTCAGGTGGAAGGCTGGGCCAGCCCGGCGAGGGTGACCTTCCACGGAGAACAGCTCCCTCCTCTCTGGGGCTCCCTCCCCTACTATGCTAATGATATATTTTGCATAGCCAGAACTTTGCATTTAATTTTAATGTACTCAAATTTATCAAACTGCTTCTTGCTTTGTGATGTTTGTGTCTTGTTTAGGAAAGCTTCCTCGACGCCAGCGTCATGGCAACATTCCCTAGTTTCCTCTTAGAGGTGTTTTATTTTTTTGCATGCTGTATGGTGAGGTCACATTTCATTCTTTTTCCATGTGAATATCTGGTTATTGCAGCACCATCTGTTGGATTTTTGTTTGTCTGTTGTTTTGTTTACTTGTTTGTTTTTTGGGAAATGCATTCCTGGTCATGGACCAGGAATTAAACCGGGGCTTCCCGCATGGCAGACGAGAATTCTACCACTGAACCACCCTCGCGCCTCCCACCCACCCGCCCTCCCCTTAGGGTTTTGATATTTTGCCTTCCATGTTTAGATATGCATCTCATTTCGTTTCGATAGACATTTTTATATTTTAGTCTGTTTCATTTATTTTCTTTTACTAGATATTTTATTAGTTTCTTAGGGCTGTAATAGCAAAGCACCACAAACTAGGGAGTAGGGCTAGCCTTAGGGCAACAGAAATGCAGGTTCTCGCAGCTCTGGAGGCCAAGAGGTCGCGTTCAGCAGGCCGGCAGCACTGGGGCCCCTGAAGCCCCCAAAGTCTCCTCTGGCTTCTGGCGGTGGCGGCCACCCTCAGGGAGGCAGACAGGTAGCTGCGCAGGCCCGTGCCCTGCCGCGTCTTCACGTAACCTCCTCCTGGGCTCTCGGGGCCTCTTCCTATAAAGCCAGTCGGAATGGATTAGGGGCCTACCCTCATCAGCACAACCTCATCTGAACCCAACTAATCACATCAGCAAAGACCATTTCCAAAGAAGGTCACTTTCACGAGCAGCAGGGAGTTAAGATGTCGATGTGTGGTTTTTTCTGAGGGATGCAATCATTCAAGCCAGGACAGCTACACCTCGGACTCTGTGGAGTCGTTGACTGATCACAGCTTCACCAGTAGAGCCAAATGAGACCCTGCCTGGGGCTGGGTGGGAACGGCCGCACTGGTGGATCGGCCCTTAAAATGTGTGCTGGTAATCAATGCATTGCGAGCCCTCACTCGGCCACAAAAGTTTACTGCTTTTGAGATTATTTGGAGGAGAAGAGTTTACAAATCCAGGAAATTCTTTTAGGTCTCCTTTGGCCCTATTTCCAGACAGGTCCTACAACAGCCTTGCAAGCCCCCCGGACCTCCGCCAGGGCCTGCAGGTTCAAAGGCTCCCACATTTGGCAAGGTTTAGTTCTCCAGCTTCCCCCAGGAAGCCAGGCTTTGTCGAGGGCTGCTAGGTTCCTGCCATTTCCCCTCTCCTCTCTGCCTCTCCAGCTATAAGCTGGTGTTATAGCTCCCGTCTTACAGATGCTCAAATCCTGGGGTGCTGGGAGGTGACGAGCCCTTGCCTTGATCACCAGCTATCAGGGGGCAGACCCAGCATTCAAATGGAAAATGGACTCCAAAACAAGTGCTGTTTTTCTATCCCAGCATTTCACAAAGAGGGATATGCCTGCCTTTAGAAGTACCCCAGAAGATTTTAAGTGGCACATGGAAAACATCTTGCTTCAACAGCGACATATTTATTTTAACATGAATCAAAAAAATATATAACTAGCCCATGAGCTTAGGGGAGTCAGCCATGGGGCCTTGGCAGCCTCCTCTCCCCTTGCCCCGACTCCTCGGGTGTAAAATGGGACCAATGAAAGCATTTCTCACCTCTGGTGGCTGGAAGGTTAAAAAGCAACGTGTATGATGTGCTGATGAGAAAGGCCACTGTGGAAGTGGTGCTACTTAAGGAAGGCGTCACCATCCGCAGTAATCACAGAGCTGCCGTTGGGGCGGCCCTGCGGCGGGGCAGCGGGTGGGCCCATGTGGACCCATTGTAAATAAGACTCTCCAAGGTGTTCCCTCAGCTTAGGTGAGGCCCCGACTCAGGTGGGCTTCCACCCAGGTATGGGAGCAGGAGTCAGGTGGGGAGGGATGCGGTGGGGAGCACGAGAAGCCGGAAGTCAGCGCGACCCGGGGAGAAAGGAGACGCCCCACAACATGGGGTGGGAAAGCCCAGGAACCCCAAGATTGCCGGCCAGACCCCAGGAGGCAGTCAGCCTTCTGGCCTCTGAAACTGTGAGCCAGTAAATTCCTGTTGTTCAGCCAACCCATCGTAGGGTATTTGTTTTAGCAGCTAGGAAACTATAACAGTTACTATTTCAAATACTTTCTATTTAAAGAAAACCAGGACAAGCATTTTGCAGATGTGGAAACCAACCATGGCCCCACGGCCCACGGCTCCATAAGTGCCCCGTGTTCAGGGCCTGGCTGCACGCCAGGGTCACCGGCAGGCCTCCAAGGCTCCGTACCTGGCCCGCCTGAGGTTGCTTGCAGCAGGGGGTCATGCGCGCCAGCACTCCCCAGGGACGGTGACGCGCCCCTAGGGTGACAACCACTGCCGCCTCTGCTCTCCTCAGGGCTGGAGAGGATCAAGGACTTCGTGTCCCTGATGCAGCGTCTCGTGGGCGCCCCTGGGGCACGCGGCGCCACAGATCAGCTCCAGCCGCCAGGCCTGCGTGGCGTCAGGGGGTGGAGGCAGCGGTGGCCCAGGGCAGCGAGGGCGGGGGCGCAAGCGCCAGGCAGCGGTGGGGGTTCCGGGGCCCTGAAGAAGGAGGGGTGGTGGTGGCTGGGCAGCCTCGACCAGGAACCTTTTACTTTTTTAATGGAGTTAAAATTCATGTAAAAGTAACCACCTTACAATGCACAATCCAGGGGCATTTCATACATTCAGAGGGCTGTGCGGCCACCACCTCTGGCTCATTCCAAAACATTCCCGTCACCCCAAAAGGACACCCCATGCCCACTAGGCTGTCACTCACTGTTCCTCTCTGCCCCCAGCTCCTGGCCAGCACGAATGGCTTTCTGTCCCTGTGGGTTTGCATCTTCTGGACAGTCCATCTTGATAGAACCATACAGTATGTGGCCTTCTGAGTTTGGCTTCTCTCACGGAGCACGAGGCTTTCAGGTCCGTCCATGCCAGAGGCTCGGGATTCGCTACAGCTGAAGAATATTCCACGCTTTGGAGGGACCACACTTCATTCATCCATTTACCTGCCGAAGGATGCTCGGGGTGTCTCTGCCCGTGGGATGCGGTGAGCAGTGTGCTGAGAGCGGGTGTGCGCCTGTTCTGGCTGCCTGCCGGCTCCTGGGGTCTACACGCAGGCGTGGCACGGCCGGGTCCCATGGGAGTTCTACCTTCAACGTTTGATAAACAATGACTCTGAGTCTCACACTCATTCCCCAGCTAGCGGGGTGACGGGCTGTGAACACCGCTTTCCGCACTTCCCTCCCAGACAGGCCAGGCTCTCCGGGCAGGAAGCTGAGGCTGGAGAAAGCAGGAGCAGAAATTTCCCTTTCAGGTGCTTCTCCGGGGAAGAGGGTGAAGCCACCAGCTCAGGCCTGCCTTTCTAACCCCCTGCCACCAAGAGCTGGGGAGATGTCCCCTCCCACCCGCCTTTGTTCCCTCAACAAACTTTTATGGGCCTGCTCCTTTGCATCAGGCATGGTGTCATGTACAGTCCAGGATCCAGCATCCCGGGCGAGTTGGCTAGCCCACAGGAAGGAGCGTGCCTGACAGTGAGGGGCGTGGGAGAAGGAGGGAGGGTGGTCTGAGGAAGGCCCGAGCCCTTAAGGTGGGGGGAATCTAGGAAGACTTCCTGGAGAAAGGGGCCTTCCTCTGCCCTCTCCCCACCCCACCCCACACTCCAGGGAACCCACAATGACCTGGCATCCACACCTTTCTCCCACTCCTTGAATGACGCTCACGCACACACAAAGGCTGGCCTGTCCTTGTTCATGCGAATGGGGTCACATGTCCTCTGCACCACAGCACTGTGCCTCTTCCACTCAAGAGCGTGCAAAGCCCCACTCATCACACGGTACAGGCCGAACTCATGACCCTCACAGCAACAAGCAGGGCAGTGCCTGTTCTGAGAATACCCCACACAGCAGGTACCTTTCTGCAAGCTTCCCTGGCGCTCCTGAACTAATCCTCAAAGCAGCCCCTCCGGGGGGTCGGGGGGAGGCTAGTACCCCCACCTCAGGGCAGAGAGTGTCTGTAACTTTCTACAGCCCACACATGCGCTGTAGGGAAAAGGTGCAGACAACCCAGGAAGGCCCCGCACCAAGCCCGGATCCCACGCTTTACCCTCCCTCTGCTCCCTGCTGGGCCACCCTCAGTGGAACCAAACCAGAACCCCAAGGGAACCTGAACTCCAGGGAGCGGTTGGTGCAGTTGGAGGAGGTTGGCTTCCTGGGGGCCAGAGCAGGCAGGAGAAGGTGGCATGGTGGGGTAGGGAGGGGCCACCAGGGCAGGGGAGCCACCTGGGACCATGGCACAGGTGAAGGCCACTGAGGCAGGGCCTGGATTCTGGGGTGGCGATGGGTTTGGAGAGGAGGAATGGCTTCCGCCATGCATGCAGGTGAGCACTGCAGGGAGATATAAATCCACGGGGCTGGTTCCCGGACAGCTCCGGCCTCCTGGTCCCCCACAGTCTAATACATCACCAGGCGTGGGTCTGGCTTTCCAGGAGCATCTGCCTCTAGGGACAAAAACCCACAGTGAGGTCAGTGCCCCACGGGACCCCTGGGGTTACGCCCAGCCCCACCGTGTTGCTCATTCTGTAGAAGAATCAGAGATCAGGAACTTGCTGGAGGGCCTCTGAGGCCAGGGCGAGGGTCAAGAGGACCCCACGGAGACCCGCGGGAGACCAATCCCAGGCCGTTGGCACAAGCTCATCCATGCCGGTGCCTCCTCCATCACCGCCAGGGAGCACGGCAGAAAGAAGAGGGAAAGCTGGGGACTGAGCCTGTGAGGCCACAGCTGAATGGGACAAGGAGCCACGGAGGCTATTGAGGTGGGAGAAGAATAGAAGCCCCCACCCGGCAGGAGCCCCCACCCAGCACCACCCGGCCCTGGCAAGGCATTCGCTTTCCTCACCAGTCCCTGGGGAAGCCTGGACTTGATGCTCTTGGACAGCACTGCCAGCAGAAGGCTGCCAGAGCAGGGCCCAGCGAGGGTGGGCTCCCCTTTGTGCCCTGGGAGCACTGCTTCTGGAGTCGAGTCCACACCCTCACTGCACAGTCTCCCAACCTTGTGAGTCTGTCAGCCATTCACAAAACCAGGCTACTAAAGGGCCCCACCCCCGTCAGGGTGGGCTGGCACGAGACAGGGCACAGCTGGCCCTGGGCACAGGCTTTCACCATCACCGTCAAGGCCCCAAAACAAAATCTCCACCTCGACCTGCCAGCAGCTACGCAAGGCAGAGTGGAGACAGCGGGGGAGTGAGGAGAAGAAGGAGGAAGAGGAGATGGAGAGGCCTCGGGAGAAGGGGGAGGAAGAGCCCTGTGAGCGAGCAGCCCTCAGCTCCCGAGTCTTCATTTGAAATCTGGGCTTTAATCACACGTGGTAGACACGGGCCGTGACCTCCGAACCTGTTTTTAATTCACGGAGGGAGTTCCCAATCCGATGCAGCTAGATGGGTCATGCTTTTATTCTTTCCTCTCACTGAAATCTGGTTCCTGACCTTCAGCCAAAAAGCATGTTCCCTGGACACTTCGTTTTTACCCTTTATGAAGGGGCCCAGGCGGGTGCTGGTGGCTGTGGGTGAGTCCTGGCCGCTGCGGAGGGGTCCTGGGCAGTGAATCCTGGTGGGCGTAAGCAGCCGGTGCGGCCCACGGCCCACGTCAACTTCTGCTCCGAGAAGAGAAGAACTGCTCAGCCAGAGAGAGGGGCTGGGGGCGGGGACAGAGGGAGGGAGGGAGGGAGAGCAGGATATATAGAGAGAAAGAAAGACTAAAAGAGAGGGGGAGAAGGGGAGAAAGAGAGAGAGGAGAGACTGAGAAAGAGAGGAGAGAGATAAGACAGAGAGAAAGAGAGAGACAAGACCGAGGGAGAGAGTGGGGGAAACAGGCTTTGTGTCCTGGAAGTTCCCAACACGAAAGTAAAGGCACTGCTTTTTTCC
>PVIY010050303.1:0-16263 GCA_004026745.1 Myrmecophaga tridactyla
TTGATCCAATAAACAAATTCAACAAGGTGGTGGGATATAAAATTAATGTATGAAAATCAGAAACTTTTCTATACACAGGTAATGACCTAACGGAGGAGTCAGGTAAGGAAAAAATTTCATTCAAAATAGCAAGTAAGGAGTAGTGTGAAGAGACGAGAATGACTTCTGGACCAAGCAAAGCCACACGCTGCTACATCCCCAAGTCCAACACCTATGTCCCACCACCGTAGTCACCATGCCAAAAGAAAAGTTGAAGGGGATGCTAAAGGAGTTAAAGTCAAGGTAAAAGACAAGCCAAAGAGAAGATCTGCAAGGTTATCTCCTAAACTTGATCCTCCATCACCAGAACCCAAGCCTAAAAAGGCCCCTGCAAAGAAGGGAGAAAAGGTACTGTTCTAGTTTGCTAGCTGCCGGAATGCAATATACCAAAAGCGGAATGGCTTTTAAAAGGGGAATTTAATAAGGTGCAAGTTTACAGTTCTAAGGCTGAGAAAATGTCCCAATTAAGCAAGTCTATAGAAACATCCAATCAAAAGCATCCAGGGAAAGATACCTTGATTCAAGAAGGCTGATGAAGTTCAGGGTCTCTCTCTCTCAAGTAAGAAGGCACATAGCAAACAGGGCAGGGTTTCTCTCTCATCTGGAAAGGAATGTGGTGAACACAGCATCATCTGCTAGCTTTCTCTCCTGGCTTCCTTTCATGAAGCTCCCTGGGAGGCATTTTCCTTCTTCATTTCCAAGGGTCACTGGCTGATGGACTCTCTGTCTCGTGGCTGTGTCGTTCTATTCTCTCAGAATCTCCTAATTTCTCCAAAATATTTCCTCTTTTATAGGACTCCAGAAAGTAATCAAGACCCACCCAAATAGGTGGAGACACGCCTCCACCTAATCCAGCTTAACAAACACTCTTGATTAATCATATCTCCAGGGAGGTGATCTAATTACAGTTTTAAACATACAATGCTGAATAGGGATTAGAAGAAGTGGCTGCCTTTACAAAATGGGACTAGGATTAAAACATGGCTTTTCTAGAGTACATACATCATTTCAAATGAGCGCAGGTACCCAAAGGGAAAAAGGGGAAAGCTGATACTGGCAAGGATGGGAATAACCTTGCAAAAAATGGAGATGCCAAAACAGACCAAGCACAGAAAGCCGAAGGTGTTGGACATGCCAAGTGAAGTGCGTGCATTTTTGATAACTGTACTTCCAGCGACTGCACCATGTCCAAGAGAAAGGCTGAAGCGGATGCTAAAGGAGATAAAGCCAACGTAAAAGACAAACCAAAGAGAAGACCTGCAAGGTTATCTCCTTAACCTGCTCCTCCAATGCCAGAACCCAAGACTAAAAAGGCCCCTGCAAAGAAGGGAGAAAGGTACCCAAAGGGAAAAAGTGGAAAGCTGATACTGGCAAGGATGGGAATAACCTTGCAGAAAATAGAGATGCCAAAACAGACCAGGCACAGAAAGCCAAAGGTGCTGGACAACATGCCAAGTGAAGTGTGTGTATTTTTGATAACTTTGTAGTTCCGATGACTGTACAGTTTGAAATACTATTTTTTATCAAGTTTTACAACAATGTAAAATTTTGTATTCTTTTTTTTATTCAAGCTATGTTGTTAGCACACACAGAACACTTCATTGTTGTTTTCTGGGGAATGGGCAAATGTCACTAACAGAATGTCACCAAAGCTGGATTAGCGAGAGAAAACACCTTTTTCCTCTAGTTTTGAGAGACTTCATCTTTACTCGCAGGATATCGGATTCCCTGATGTTGATACACATTAGCCACCTTAGCACAAATGCCTTGTGGTATGGGAAAACTAAAATTCATTTTATGTTCTCATGTCCTTTTCTCTTTCTCAGCCTTCAGCATAGACTTGACTCCCTAAAATCTGTTGGGCCGTGCCCCCCTAAAAGAAGTCAGACAATCTGGACTTTCCAGTGATGCCCCTGAAATGGCATCCTGCAAAAGAGCAATGAGTCCTTGTTTAGGTTGTGGATCTTCAAACTGATAATTCTGCCATTTTCATTTCATTTCCTGAAAGTTAGGGTCGGCTCACGAAAAGTTGTCAAACAGCAAGCTAAATGTGAAATGTCAACCCTCAATCTAAACTTTCCCTGTTCAGAGTATCAAATGAAGACTTCATTGCATTTTATAGTGGCTTTCTGATTTGGGTAGTCCATTGAAGAAAGGAGTTTGAAAGTTGTTGTATACTGTTAATGATTGCCTGCCCATGTCCTCCCTGAAATACCATGATTGTTTATGAAAAATATCTTTAATAACACTGGGTACAGTTTGGCTTGGGGAAAAAAAATAGCAACTCAAAGAATCAAGTACCTAGGAATGAACTTAACTAGGGATGTAAAGGACTTGTACACAGAAAACTATGTAACATTGCTAAAAGAAATCAAAGAAGATCTAGATGGGTAGAAAGACATTCCCTGCTCATGGATAGGAGGGTTAAATATAGTTAAGATGTCAATTCTAACCAAATTGATTTATAGATTCAACACAGTACCAATCAAAATTCCAACAACCTACTTTGAAGACTTGGAAAACCTAGTTACCAAATTTATCTGGAAGGGAAAGAAACCCCAAATAGCAAAAAGCATCCTAAAATATAAAAATGAAGTGGGAAGATTAACACTTCTTGATTTTAAAATTTATTATAAAGGAGCAATGGTCAAAACAGCACGGCACAAAGATAGAAATTTGATCAATGGCATAGAATCAAGAATGCAGAAATAGACCACCAAATCTATGGTCAAGTGATTTTTGACAAGACCCCCAAATCCACTGAACTGGATACTGAAAATAGTATTTTCAATAAATAGGCACAGGAAAACTGGATATTAATAGCAAGAAAAATGAAAGAGGGCCCTTAACTTACATGCTATATAAAATTTAACCCAAAGTGAATCAATCAAACACCTAAATATAAGAACTAGTACCATAAAGCTAGAAGAAAATGCAGGGAAACATCTTCAAGACTGAGTAATAGGAGGTAGCTTCCTAAACTTTACACCCAAAGCACAAACAACAAAAGAAAAAATAGATAAATGGGAACTCCTCAAAATCAAATGCTTCTGCACCTCAAAAGACTTTGTCAAAAGGGTGAAGAGGCAGCCAATCCAACAGGAGAAAATATTTGGAAATCACACATTAGACAAAGGTTTGATGTCCTGTATACATAAAGTAATTATACAACTCAACAAAAAAGAACAACCCAATTATAAAACGGGCTAAAGATATGAATAGGCATTTTTCTGAAGAGCAAATGCAGATGACTCAAAAGCACATGAAAAGATGTTCATTTTCATTAGCTATAAGGGAAATGCAGATCAAGACTTCAATGACATACCACCTCACACCTATAAGAATGGCTGGTATTAAACAAATAGGAAACTACAAATGCTGGAGAGGATGTGGAGAAACTGGGACACTTATGCACTGTTGATGGGAATGTATAATGGTACAGCTCCTACGAAGACAGCTTGGTGGTTCCTTAGGAAACTAAATATCAAGTTGCCCTATGACCCAGCAATAGCATTATTTCGTATATACCCAGAAAAGCTGAAAGCAGTGACACAAACAGACATTGGCACACTGATGTTCATAGCAGCATTATTTACAATTGCCAAAAGATGAAAACAATCCAAATGTCCATCACTAGAGGAGTGGATTAACAGAATGTGGTATATATATATGATGGAATATTATGAAGCAATAAGATGAAATGACACCCTGAAGCACATGACAAGATGGATGCGCCTTGAGGACATAATGCTGAGTGAAATAAGCCAGACACAAAAGGATAGATACTGGATGACTCCACTTTTAACCAGGGTAAAGGTAATATTGGAGGCTTATAATATAGAATATAGGGGACTTAGAGATACATAGAAGTTAGAGATGGGTGAATGATTACCTAATGAGGTTGAACTCAAATGTAAGGGAATAGATAGAAGTGAAGGTGGTTTACTAGTGGGTCTATAAGGAATATTACCATATTGAAGGTGAACATAATTGAAAGGGGTTGTATAGACCTATATGCCCCATGGATTAGTGCTACAAATATAAATAATTTCTTGCATGAACTACTTCAAAGGTATGATCTTGTGCAAAGAGTGTTTAAGCTTAGGGTACAGGGGGAAAACTGCTATTGCATGCTATGGGCTATGTTTAACAGGAAATCATCAGCAGTACCATAACAACAGCAGCTGTGGGGGCAGGGACAAGAGTTAAGAGGAGGTTTAGATTTCCTACTTGGTGAGGGTGTGTTTATTGGTTATCTTTCTCTTGGGAACAATGAAATTACATAAAAATGAGAGTGTTGATAAACTGTGGGCTTTGGACATTATACATGATGCTTAATGCTGAAGTATGCATTGAGTAGAAGTAGATTGGTGAACTATGGTGTCTACATATGACCGAATAAGTGTGCTACTACAAAAAGGAAAGAAATTGTGAGGCATGTAACATTGTGAATGAACCTGTGGGACACTGGGAGAGGTAAAATAAGCCAGAAACAAAAGAGCAATTATTGCATGGTCTCCTTTAGAAAATGCTTATAAGAAAACAGGGGCCTAGACTGTAAGATCTTATAGAAGTCACATTTAGTCCAGAGTGGTACTTATTATTTTTAGATTTTGAGAGGCTATTTTTTATATGCATAATCTGATATTTAGAGATAAGCATGAAGCCAATCAGATCAGGATTAAGGTAATTCAGAACATACAGGTAAGGAAGACATTGCCTATATTTTAGAAATTCACCTATTCTTTGAGACCAAAGGAAGAAAGGTTTATTTTGGCTGGAACTAAATTTTCTGTACCACATAATCTAAACTCAACTTGTCTGGATAGCTCATTTAAACAACTGAAACACAGGGAGCCCAGAATAAGAACGAGGGTCTTTTATTCTGTATATCTTAATGTAATGCCTGGATACATCCCAGAGTATATTAAGCCAATAATCAAAAAGTATTGGTAAAGTCCCTTGAGGGATGGGAGAAAAAATACAGAACTATTAAGCTTTACCACCAGGGAAACCCCTGATACTGTGTCAAACATTACGGACACCCAAATCAATAGGCCAAGCCCCTGATCTTGAGGCTTAAGCTTATGTATGTAGCAGAGAAGCTTAGCCTACGTACAGGTATGCCTAAGAGTTATTTCTGGAGGACGTCTTTTGGTGGTCTGATGTTGCCTCACTCTCTCTAGGCCCAACTCTGCAAGTGAAATTATTGCCCTTTCTCTTACATGGGACATGACATCCAGAGATGAAAATCTTCCTGGTGGCAAGGGAGATGACTCCCAGGGAAGAGTCCAGCCCTGGCACCACGGCATCAACAATGCCATCCTGGCCTAAAGGGAGAAAAGAAGTATAACAAATAAGGTATCAGTGGCTGAGAGAGTCCAAATAGAATTGAGAGGCTACTCTGGAGGTTACTATTATGCAAGCTTCAGCTAGACATTGCTACCTATCATAACTTGCCAAACCCCAATCAAAACCATTCAGCCAATCCTAAAGAACAGCTAGGGCAATATATAAGATTCTACAAAGTTTTCATACATAAGAGTAACTTTCCAGAAACCTACAATCTCCAGATGGGTCCCTGGGCAAGATAAATCCTGAAACCTAGACGGCCCAGACTTTCCAGAAAATCAGCTAGTTTCATCTCCCTCTCCCATATTACCAACAGCCCCTTCCAACGTGAAAAAGTTAGAACAGGCATAGCCAAAATACTACTAAAGAATGGGATAGAAAGATCAAAGGTGATTGTGGAGTTATACAGAGAAGGTAGGGTTTAACAAATGAGTATGATTGCTGAATCATTATATTGTATTTCTTTTAGTCTCCAGTATCTTAGAATAGCTAGAAGTCAAAACCTAATATTGTGGAATTGTAATCCATACCGAACTCTGAACTCTGTTCTACAACTAATGGTTGTACTGTGCTTTGAAATTTATTGCTTTTTTGTATATATGCTATCTTTCACAAAAAAGAAAAAAAGGCCGATTGTGATGATAAAAAAGCATTTATTTCTTATAGCCTCTAATGTTCTGGAGCAGCAAGGAGGCAAAATCTGAGATGATGATATGGTAGCCCATGACAAACTCTGGGATTGTTACTGTAACTACTTGTTAAAGAATGCTTTGAAAGCTATTGCTTTTTTTCTTTCTTAGCTTTGTATATATGTCATAATATACAATTGAAAAAAATTTTTTTAAGTACATGAACTCTTGAGATTTTTAATTCAGCATAATTCCCAGGTGTTGTATATATCAATAGTTTGTTCCTTTTTATTGCTGAATGTATTGCAGTTGTGGTGTGAATGCACTACAGTTTTTTAAGCATTCATCTATTAGAGGACATTTTGGTGATTTCCAGTTTTGGGCTATTACAAATAAAGTTGCTATGAACAACTGTGTACAGGTTTTTACATGGACTAAGCTTTCATTTCTCTGGGACAAATGCCCAGGAGTGAGACTGCTGGGTTGTACTGTAAGTTTAGTTTTTAAAGAAATGCCACACTATTCTCCAAAGCAGCAATACCATTTTTAATTATGTTTTAAGAACCTATTGTGCCAAAGTACTGAGAGAGAACAAAACAAGAAATCACAGGAGCAGTCTCAAGAAAGCAGTAGGCAACATGGCATCTAAAGCAGTATAAATACTATAGGAATTGCTTCCTAGCTGAGAAGATCAGAGACGTCTTCATGGAAGGAATCATATCTTTAAACAGATGTAAAAGGACATATCAGATAGAGGAGATGATGTAAGAAAAGGTACAGAGAAAAGAAAGTATGAGGTTTACATGAAGACCCCATGAAAGTACTGTTTGACTGAAACACATGATACAGGGGAATGAACAGTGGAGAATACATTGGAAAATAAGACTATAGAGTGCCCTTCAGCTTTAGGTTCTGGAATCTATTCTTCAATCTTAGAACCAGAAATTTCAAATTTTAAATAAAAGTTTTATTCATAAACAATAAATAAAAGCAGAATTGCTCTAGTTAAAGCAGGGGTAGGAGTTTAAGGGCCCCTCTTTTTCTACCCTAGAGTCTGAGCTTGGCTTTGAAGAAGGAGGTTTAAAATATAATGCTGCTTTTCGGCCATTAAAAAGGAATGAAGTACTGACATATGCTACAACATGGATGAATCATGAAAACATTATGCTAAATGAAATAAACCAGAAACTAAAGGTCACATGTTGTATGATTCCATTTATATGAAATGTCTAGAATGAGAAAATCCATATAGATTAGTGGTTGATTGGGGATGGGGAAAGGAAAAATAGGGAGTGACTGCTTAGTAAGTATGGGGTTTCTTTATGGGGTGATGAAGATGTTCTAAAATTAGATAGTGGTGATAGTTGTACAACATTGTGCACATACTAAAATCCACCATATTTTACATTTAAAATGAAATAATGAATTTTATCTCAACTTAAAATGCAAAATAATAATAATAATGACAGTACTACTGGGTACCATACAGGAAACTGTGAATAAGATAATGCTAACATTAAGTTAAATACGTAATTATAGTAAAATAAATACTACCATTGGATTCTACAAATATAAGAGAACTCAGTAGAAGCATTTAATCAAGCCTTGGGGAGTCAAGGGAGACTTTCTGTTGATAATAAAGGGTGAAATGAGTTCTGCAGGTTGAGCAGGGTTTAGTCAAGTGGAAGGGACAAGGTAAAGAGAAAAGGCATTCAGGCAGGCATGTATCAAGACTTAGGACTAAAAAACACTGCACATTAGGAACTGTAATTAATTGCAAGTAGCTGGAAAAGAGAGCCAGGGAGAAATGGTATGGTATATAGCCAGAAAGAAAAGCAAGGGCCATAATACGAAGGCTTCTACCAAGCAATCTGGATTTATCCTTTAGGCTAGAGCCAACATTTAAAGGACTTTAAGCAGGGTAGTAATAGCCAATTTGCAATTCAGAAAAGTCAATCTGGCTCAGTGTGAAGAGTGGACCAGAGGAGGCAAGAACAGATGGAGGGAGACCAGGTAGGATAGTGGTAGATCACAGTATTTCAGTTAGTAAATAATGTTGGTTTAAACCAGGATTGGGCAAATTAGAGCCTGTGAGCCAAATCCAACCTGCTGCCTGTTTTTGTAGTGATGACAAGCTAGGAAAGGCTTTAACATTTTTTAAAGATTGAGAAAAAATCAAAATAAGAATATTTTGTGGCATATGAATTAAGTGAAGTTTGAATTTCAGTATCCATAAGTAAAGTTCATGGGAAGACAACCACACCCATTTATTTACATATTGTCTAGGGCTGGTTTGGCACTACAGGGTTTTGGATGCTATGGCCTCCAAAGCCAAAGTTATTTCCTATCTGGTCCTTTATAGAAAAAGTTCACCTACTTCTGGTCTAAACTAATGAGAATCAGGAACTAAATATATTTGAAAGATATTAAAAGGGAAGAATGAATAATCTTGCTAATTGATTAGAAAAATCAAAAGAAGCCTCAAGGATGACATTTGGTTTCTAAATTGGTCAACTAGATGAATAAGGATGAATTCTTTCTAACAGGGAAACAGGAGAAAAAAACAGAGTTGGCATGGGGGGAGAAGACTTTACTAGATTTGGACCTGTTGATTTTAAGGTGCTTGTGGGCAGTTGGATATATGGGTCTGGAGCTTAAGCAATGGTGATTTGGGAGTCATTAGCCTATAAATAGTAATTAAATCCAAAGGAATGAGATCCCTAAGAGAAAGCTGCAGTGGCAAGAGAAAAAACTGGCACCAACAACCAGTGATCACTAATACCTGCTCTCTAATAACTTCTGATTAGTCTATGTTTATTTTCTTTATTTTCACTTCCCATATTTTCATGATCCAATTTATTTTTGAAATTTTTTGCCTCTCCAAAGAACATAACTATCTTTCATTCTTGTTTTAAAAGGTTTGTATTATTGTCTTTTACCCATTTTTATGCAGATATTCTAGCTTCGCTGTACTATTTTAAACTGATTCTAAAATTGCCAGAGAGATGCTATTCCTGAATATTAAACAATGACTGGCCTCAGCTTCCTTGACAATTCCTTTTATATCCTTACACACTTACATTTTTTTTAATGGAGGAAGGGAAATTCAATCTATAGATTCAAAAATAGTAAAGGGTTATACAGGCAGTATTGCTTTATGATTCTTATCACTTTATTTTCCATTTCAACCCTCCTTATTGAGAATGGAGATGTTGATCCCAATGGCATAAAGTTCTCACATTTCAAAAGCTGTTCTGGAACAATATATTTTACGTAGTTTTAAAGAGAAAATCATAGCTTGTCTAAATACAAGCCTTTTCTTAATCCAAGCACAATTAATCTATTTTCCACTTCGTTCCTTTGCCATGTAAAGTGATTTCTGTTACCTTCTCACTCTTTTATGGCATATTGTTGTCCTTGGCATCTCACATTCTCTATTATTTCTATCAATCTTTCCAACAGGATACACATAAATACATTATACTCAGTGTTGAGTATTATCAGCAGTGAGCAGTTCCCAATTTCTCTCACTTCCTATTAAAACTTGTTTCATTGTGCTAGTCATCTCACCTTCCACATGCCTTTGAACAGAGGTGCCAAGGATTTGCTCAATGATCTTACAGAACCCAGCTGGCAAGCCATCAAACCCAGAAGTTCCCTCCCCACTTCAGTAATTTTGTTATATTGCTCATTTTTAGAACCTAGATGCCTGCTGCTAAATTATTTATCTTTCTGATACTACAATATTACAGCCATCTCACCCCTCCTCTCTCTACACATATACCTCACTCCCAAAATTATCATCTAACTCATAAAATGATTTGATAAAGAATTCCTCCATTATCCAACGTTACCCTTTTATGAAACTCTGAATGTGTTTTAATCTATGTCACAGTCTTGTGTTCTTGAAACATGTAAGAGTCGTGACGCAATGGTTTCGTTGTGGTTTTAATCTGAGGTTTTCTACCATTTTCAGTTTAGTTTTTGATTTTTAATATTTGCTCCAATTTCTTCAACTTTGTTTTATGTTTTGCGTTAATCATTTCTGCATATAACAAAATCTCTTTAGCACTTTAAAACTCCCTTGGGAAGAAGCCTGACTTCCCCCTCTCTGATTATTCGTCCTCATATTTTTTATTTCCTCATGTTCCAACAGGAATCTGTTTATCTTTCAAATGACTTTGCCAAAACTTTCCATCTGTTAAGAAATTAATTTGAGTTGTTATTACTGCATTACTGGAAAAGAGATATCTTTACTTTAGGACATATACTCTCTGTTGAATGGACAATGCTATGGGAATATTTTCTTGTTTTTCTAAATATATCCCAGTCAGGTAACAGCACACAAATTCTTAGTAAACTTTATTATATCAATCGATCCTCAATGTCTGGCTTCATGGGTTGCTTTTTTATTACTTTCACACTTTTCCTAAGATAACTGAAATCTTTTCCTAATATTTTTATTATAATATAAAAGTAAGACATCAAATTACTATTTTCTCCTTCAAATTTCTTCGGGGATAAGAGACAAGTATATACACAACACAAATACATTTCCATCCCTTGTTTACTCCTATCATCAGACAGACTCCAATCCAGATTTCAATACATTCTTCAAAAATCCACAATGCACAAAATGCCTCTCCTGGCTCTAGATAATATTAGGAAGAGATCCATATTTAGTTCAAAAACAAAACATTCTTTTATCATATATAGGCCTATTCCCCCAATAAAAATGTCATCTTATTTCTTCTCTACCCCCAGGAATATCAGAAGTGAGAATTTCATGAGAACAAAAACTATCTCTCATTAAGCCCTTTGGCCCAGCACCTGGTATACTGCCTGATACTCATAGTCAATGAATGTCTGTTGAATGACTCACCAGATTTTATCCTTCATATGTTTGTACTACATACTCTTCTACCTTAAGTTGTGCTTTATCCATATTTGTATAATTTTAATTATCATTCAAAACTTCCTTTGAACTCTCTCTTTTATCTCCTCTGATCACCTTCACTGCCTTAGGCTTTACTTTCCCTTTCAATGACACGTTTCTCTGGGATTTGATGTCCATCTTTAATAAGCTGATTATCTTTGCTCTGTTTGGCCTTTTCAATATTAATTTCTTAAAATGTGTTTACTATCATTTCTGAAGGACCCCTTCTCTTCTTCACTATAGACTTAAGTGGCTTCCTTCTAAGGGATATGTTCTTTATCTCTTTTTCAAGGTAGGAATTATCTTATACCTGATATTTTCCAATAGCACTTCTTATTCAACCCCAGCTACAACTATTTTCCTTTAATCTTACTTTCTCCAATACCTGAAACTTAATCCACTTCTCTTTCTGAAGCTCTTTTAAATGCTTTCCCCATCCCCCTACATGGCTTCTCTGAATTAATTTTTATAACTGTTACCAGCTCAGTTGCTCAGCTTCTCTTTTCATTCTGGGCTCTGAAGATGGCTCAGCTGTGCCTGCTTCACGTTCACTATGACCTCTTCTTGGGCACTCAGGCAATCAGACAACTGTGAACATGTATCCCGTGTACAATTGGCTTTTTACAAATATTTCTGTCTCCCTTTTCTCCACACCAGAAACATTTTTTCCTAACAGTATCTTATACTCAAATAGTTTCTAGAGAATTCTATTTTCTGTAAAATAACTGCCAAACCTGGCTAATAACTCAAAATAATATGGGGGAGTTTTTTTAAAAAATACATATTCTTGCCTCCTCATGCCTCCAATGTGATTGGTAATGGGGTAATGTAATTGGAGAATGGGCCCAGGAGGGCCCAGGAATTTTTATTTTAAAAAGCTAAAGTGATTCTGATAGACAGGTTTAGCAATCACTCACCTATAGTATGTCTTCAGCTGGCACCTAAAACCATCTGGATCAAAATGGAATAGCATAAACAGTAATTAATAGGTATTAAATTGCTTATTTTGTACCAAGTCTTGCAATAAACGCTTCAAAAAGTTTTTTCTTATTTGATCCTCACAACTACTCTATGAAGGAGCATAATTATTTTCCCCATTTCACAGGCAAGAAAATAGTGTTAGGTCATATACCTACAGCACATTCAGAATATTCTCCCAGGAAGTCCCAGTCCAGAGTCTGTACTCCTAATCACTGTGCAAATACTAGACCTTATAGGTAATTAACCTTTTTTTTTAACTACTCTTACATTTCACACAAATCATGCAGGCAATATTCCAAACACACCTGCAACTTCTACTTGATTTATTAAAAAGTAAGCCTCTCATTAAGCAAGTTCTAGTATAATCCATACTCACACTTAAATTTTTAAAGAGAATAAGCAAAGTCTTTGGTCTTGGTTGGCTATGATGAATCAACACAAATAAGTTTATTTGTTCACTCATTCATTTATTTATACAGTCATTCATAAAGCATTTATTTAGTATGGACTATGTGCTAGGCCTTGGGATACAAAGTATTTGGTCTTTTCTGTTAAGAATCAACAAAGTTTTGGCAATGGAAGGTGGGGATGATTGCACAACATTGTGAACATAATTAATGTCACTGAATTGTATTCTTAAAAATGGTAAAAATGGCAAGTTTTGTGTCATATATATAAAAATATTTTTTTAAAAAAAGAGGAATCACAAAGAATAACTACAGTGTTTGTTTAATCATTCATTCCATCAGTCACAAAGAAAATATTTATTTAATTCTTACTAAGTGAAAGATAATGCTGTGTCAAGAGATACAGCAGTAAACAAGAGATCCAGGATCCCAGTCTTCACAGAGCTTAAAATCTAACAAGGAAGGCCAGTAATTATAAATGTGCAGTGTGTTGGGTAAGGAATTGCTATGGAAGCATATGATGAGAAAAACTAACCAATTCTGAAGGTTATGAAAAGGCTTTCCTTAAGAATGGATGATTAAACTGAGACCAGGAATACACGTAGGAATCATCAAGGGTAAACAGGGCAAGGGGAAAAGGAAACATTCCATCCAGAGAACACCATGAAGGAGATCCCAAGGTAGAAAAAACCACATTGTATGTTTGAGAAAGTAAAAGATAAAGTATGTATGCATAACTGTCGCAGAAAGTTACAAAGGAGAAGAAAAATTTGGAGATATGAAGATAAACAAAGATCATTTTAAGGACTTATTAAAATTTTGGATTCCAACTCAAGGATAATGAGAAGTCATTGAAGCTTTTCTTTTTCACAATAGCTTTATTGAGATATTTCACATACAATTCAACCACTTAAAGGGCATGAATCAACAGATTTCTTACTTATTGAGAATTTGCAACCATTACAATAATCAATTTCAGAACATTTTCACCATCCCAAGCACTGACTTTTTTTTTTTTTCTTTTTTGGGGACCGGGAATCAACCCTGGGTCTCCCACATGGCAGGTGAACACATTCTACTACCAAACCACCCATGAACCTAAAACACTGACATTTTAAAGAATTTTAAAGTATTTTTTAAAAGATCATCTTGATTTACAATATATAAAAATCAAAAGTCTGTCTTTTTCTTAATTATAATTAAAATATTAACCAAAGTCCACAGTTTACGTTGGGCTCACTGTGTTGTAAACTCTTATACTTGTTTTTTTATTTAAATCTAGCAATATATATAACATAAAATCTCCCCTTTTAACCATTTTCACATATGTAATTCAATGATGCTTACATTCACAATGTTGTGCTACCATCACCACCATCCATTACCAAAACCTTTTTATCACCTCAAACAGAAACTCTTCACCTAAGTATTAAAAATTTCCCATTCCCTATCTCCTCCCCCAACTCCTGGTAACTTATTTGCTTATTTTAATTATTTTATATCAGTGAGATCATATAATATTTATCCTTTGGTGCCCAGCTTATTTCACTCAATATGATGTTTTCGAGGTTCATCCATATTATCACACATATCAGAACTTCATTCCTTTTTATGGCTGAATAATTTTCCATCACACCTATATACCTCATTTTATTTATCCTTTCATCTGTTGATGGACACTTGGGTGCTTCCATCTGTTGACAACTGCAAATAATGCTTTATTTTTTTATTATGTTGCTTGTGCTTTTGGTGTAAAGTCTACGAAACCATTACCTAACACAAGGTTCTGAGATGCTTCCCTATGTTTTCTCCTAGGAATTTTATAGTTTGGCTTTTTATATTTAGGTCTTGATCCATTTTTAGTTAATTTTTGTATGCAGTGTGAGATACGGGTGCACCTTCATTATTTTGTATAAGGATATCCAGTTTGCCCAGTTGCATTTGTTGAAGAATCTATTCTTTCCTCACTGAGTGGACTTGACACTCTTGTCAAAAATCACTTGGCCATAGGTGTGAGCCTTTATTTCTGAACTCAATTCAATTCCGTTGATCTGTATGTCTGTCCTTGTGCCAGTACAAGTTCTTTGGATTACTGCAGTTTTGTAATAAGTTTTAAACTCAGGAAGTGTGAGCCCTCCAACTTTGCTCCCCTTTTTAAAGATGCTTTTTGCTATTTAAGGCCGCTTACCTTTTCATATAAATTTGAGGACTAGCTTTTCAATTTCTGCAAAGGAGGCAGATGGAATTTTGACTGGAATCATATTGAATCTGTAAATTGCTTTGGGTAGAGTTGACATGCTAAACATATTTAGTCTCCCAATCCAATGACATGGAATGTCCTTCCATTTATTTAGATCCTTGATTTGTTTTAGCCAATAAGCAAAGAGAGAGGAAGAGAAAGTAACTGAAGCAGAGACATTAAAGCATGAAACAGCAAGATGCATGTGAAGATCTTTATTAGTTAAGGACAGCAGGAATGCAAAACAGAGACATGGTAAGAGAAAAGATGGAAAATAAAAGCAGAGCTTAGATCATGAAGGACCTTCTTGAATGTTATACTAAGGAACTTGAACCTTATAGGCTATAGGCAATGGGGCATAAAGGTTCTTAGAGATTCAGCTAATTACCTTCCTTTGCTCAGAGTAGCTGAAGAAAATCACAAAAACAATAGATGAGTAGGAGTATTAACTCACATTCATCAACCCTCAGTGGCAGAGTCAATACTGTCTATAATCTTACTATATGAGCCATTCTCCACAAGGCCTATTTTTAATCTTACCATTCTCTTCTTACCTCCAACCCATCCCTCTCACTCCATTCCACATCACTATTAGTGGAAGACCATATCTACCACTTCACAAAGGAAACAAGACACCGAACAGAAACAACCCCATCAAATCTATAAACCTATCTACTTCTGTACCCATCAGTTTTTCTTATCCTCCTATGACCTTAAATATATATATATGTATCATTCCCCTCCTGATCCTTAAAAATTAAATAATTAATTCTCAATGTCAGCTATCAACTCCTCTCTTTTATTGCCATTCTTGAAAAGATTGTAGTGATTGCAGCCTTTAATGACTCACTTTTCATTCACTCAAGCCTTTTGCTCTGGTTTTCATTTCCACTATTAAACTCAAACTGCTCTTGCCAAAAGTCACCACTGGCCACTATATAGTTAAACCCAATGGATACTCCTCATTACTTATTTGCTTGACCTCTCAGTAGCAATGAACATTAATGACTCTTCCTCAAAACTCTTTTCCCTTGACCTAAATGATACCACACTATTCTACTTTTCTCTTCCTCTCTCTCTCTGGCTAGTCTTTCTTCATTAAAGCCTGCAATTATAACTACATGCTGAAAGGATCTGTCTCACATACTCTTCTCCTCTCACTATGCAATCCAGGTCTTTCCTATGACATCAACTACCATAAAAGAATTAAATCTGCCCCTGGCCAGTCCTTTCTCCATAGTTCCAACAGTGTGCTTGACCGTTCATAGATTCCTCAAACTTAACTTACCTAAAACTAACAACTTCTCTGAGGCAACTCTCTCAGGTCATAGCCTCACCATTAACTGAGTTGCTCAAACCATAACAAGGGATTCATTCATGACTCCCCACCACACATCTGCAAATCTGCAAATTCTTAGTAGTTCTATTTCTCTCCATTTCAATGACCCATGTTTCTACATCAGGGTTCTACTAGTATTTGGAGCAGGACAATTCTGCAATATAAGGACCTTTCCCTACAATGCAGAGCATTCCTGGCCTACATGCCTAAATGTCAATAACACTTTATGACCATCATTAAAAAAATGCTCTGAGACTGATATTGCCAGGTTAAGAATTACTGTGCTTAGTTGAAGCCTCCATTATCTCTTATCTACATGACTAAAAAAAAAAAAAAAAAAA
>PVIY010050304.1:0-16259 GCA_004026745.1 Myrmecophaga tridactyla
CTAAAATATATGTTTTCAGAATTTAGTTTATTCTTTCCTGCCTATAAGTAGAAGTCAAGCATGGAATAGCCTATCTTAGTTGAATAATAAATCTGTTTATCAATGTATAGAAGTCTTCTCTCACCTGGAGACATCAGCCAGTGACTCTAAACTGGATGGATCTGGCCAATTGCAACTGGAAATGGACATGTTCTTTGGGAGTTGAAGCAGGTATAGCACAGCAACGGGTCATTTATAAACAGTTCTTGTAAAATATTCAGGAAACTCATGCAATATTCAGTTCCTCTTGGGAATTATGCTACCAAAATAAAGAGAACAACAGGCAAGTTTTGGAAGAATTTTTTGTTGATTTCCAAGTGCTTACCGTTGCTTATTTCTATCTGTATTTCTCTAGCCCTTTTTTATTGTATAGTATAACATATATTTAAGAAGCAATAGTTTTCAAAACACTCTTCATCAAGCGGTTACAAGACCGTTCCCAGGGTTTGTCATGGGCTACCATACGATCCTCTCAGATTTTTCCTTCTAGCTTCTCCAGAATATAGAAGACTAGAAGGCTTAAATATTTTTTTTATCATCACAATTGACTTTTTTTCTTTCTTTTTTTTGTGAAAAATAACAAATATACAATAAAACAATAAATTTTAAAGCACAGCACCACAATTAGTTGTAGAACATATTTCGAAGTTTGAACATGGGTTACAATTCCATAATTTTAGGTTTTTACTTCTAGCTGCTCTAAGATACTGGTGACTAAAAGAGATATCAATTTAATGATTCAGCATTCGTATTCACTTGTTAAATCTTATCTTCACTGTATAACTCCACCACACCATCACCTTTGGTCTATCCATCCTCTCTTTAGGGGTGTTTGGACTATGGCCATTCTAAAATTTTCACATTGGAAGGGTCTAACACTAATATAGGGTAAGGAGATGGAACTATCTGATGTTCTGGAGAGGCAGGGCCCTCTAGGTTTCAGGACTTAGATGGACCAGGCACCCATCTGGATGTTGTAAGTTTCTGGAAGGTTACTCAACATCATGGAGCCCTTGTGGAATCTTATATATTGCTCTCAGTGTTCTTCAGAATTGGCTTGAATGGTCCGGGTTTGCATTTGGCAGGTTATGATGGTTAACATGGTCCAACTGAAGCTTGCATAAGAGAAGCCTCCAGAATAGCCTCTTGACTCGATTTGAACTCTCTCTGCAACTGATATTTTATTAGTTACAGCTTCTTTTACCCCTTTTGGCCAGGATGGAATTGTTTATCCCATGGTGCCAGATTCATCCCTTGGAGTAATCTCCCACATTGCCAGGGAGACTTTCACCCTTGGATGTCATGTCCAATGTAGTCGGGGTGGGGGCAATGATTTCAGTTGCAGAATTGGGTTTAGAGAGAGTGAAGCCACATCTGAGCAACAAAAGAGGTCCTCTAGAAGTAACTCGTAGGCATGCCTATAGATAGTCTTAGCTTTTCCACTATGTACATAAGGTTCACATGAGCCCTGCCTGAGGATGTCCCAGCTCAGTGATCCAGTCATGTAGGGACCTCTGGGGATGAGCAACAGGTGCACCTGCACCTTCAGATACAGGAAAGAAACTTCCCTTGGATACAGGGCCTTGGGGGGAGGACTCCCTGCTGCTACTTCTCCATGAAGATAGTAAATTGTTATACAAATACCAGCATGATCCACATGTAGAATCTAGAAAATAGGCATGTAGAACTTAGAAGTGAAAATTTTTAAGTATTTAAATTTGCAAGTTATATCTAATTAAAATGGAAATGATTGAGGAGTGTTACTTCATAATTTCCCTCTGCCTGTTCCACAGACACTCCCAAGACTATTGTCAGAATTCAGTGGAACATGTTACATGAAAACCCATTTTGGGTTCTCCTGGCTTTAGCTGCCTGAGCACATCAGAGGATGTCAGTGTTTGCACATGGATTTTCCATGTCCCCTCCTTCTGTCATGTGCTTTTCCAGGTCTGCTTCTGGTGCCTACTTCCCTGACCCTCCTCCCTCACCTGAGCCCACCCTGGTCCTGCTCATCTACCAACAACAGACTCCTGCTGTCCATGTTTCTTGGTCTAGAATGTTATTAAATCCAGACATAGCCCCAGAAGAGGAAGAGGAGTTTTCTCCAAGACAGCCAGGTCTGCAGGCTTTTCCCAGACTGCACATCCCCTCACCCCAGGACACTCTTCTCAGCTGTCCTGAAAGCCCCCTCAGCCACCCAATCCTGAGGCCCCAGCTGGAAATCTAGTCTTCTGGCCTTCCTTTTATCTCAGAGCTCCCAGAAGTTAAGATAAAACCATCAAGTATTTCAATGAAACTCCACTCAGTTGGAAAAAAAGTTATGCCCTTTAATAAATTTGAACAACTGTGTTATACCTGCTAGGAAAATTAAAATTAAAATATAATGTTGCCAAGTCCTTTTTACTGCATATTGTATAACATGTTTTCCATATTTTACTTAGAAAGGACACCTAGTGCTTTGTTATAATTTTCTAAATCAAGAAATCTGATATATTGTTCACCCCTATGAAACTTATTACTGCAAAGGAGAAGCTAAGCTTACTTATAATCATGCCTAAGAGCCATACCCAGAAAGCCTCTTTTATTGCTCAGGTGTGGCCTCTCTCTCTAAGTCAACTTGGCAGGTGAACTCACTGCGCTCCCCACTATATGGGAAATGACTCCCAGGAGTGTAAATCTCCCTGACAACTTGGGACAGGAATCCTTGAATGAGCCAGGACTTGGCATCATGGGATTGGGAAAGCCATCTTCACCAAAAGGGGTAAGAGAGAAATGAACCAAAATAAAGTTTCAGTGGCTGAGAGATTTTGAATAGAGTTGAGAGGCTATTCTGGAGGTTATTCATATGCATTTTATAGATATCCTTTTTTAGTTTATGGTGTATTGGAGGGCTGAAGGGAAGTACTTGAAACTGTTTTACTGTGTTCCAGTAGCCTTGATTCTTAAAGATGATTCTATAACTATTTAACTTTTAGACTGTGACCATGTGAAAACTTTGTTCTGATGCTCCTTTTGTCAAGGGTGATGGACAGATGAGTACATCTGTTAGCTATTGTTATTTATCTAAATCAGGGGTTGGCAAGTTCTAGCCCACAACTTGCTTGTTGTTTTTTTAAAAATATGTCAAAATGTCAATAGTAGGGTGCATGGTGCTTTAATGGTAGAATGTTCACCTGCCAAGCTGGAGACCCAAGTTCATTTCCTGGCCCATGCACCCCCCCCCCCCAAAAAAAAGAATTCTCACTAGTCATAGTCTTTATGTTTTATGTATATCCCAATGCTAACTATATTCAAGTACCTGTGAGCACATATTTTTTTATTAAGGCCAAATGCACATAGCATAGAATTAACCACTTTAAAGCACACAACCCAGTGGCACTTAGTACATTCACCATGATGTGCAATCACCCCTTCCTTCTCATTCAGAATGTTTTCCTCATCCTCAAAAGGAAACTCCAGACCTATTAGCAGAACTCCTCTACCCTCCACCCCCAGCCCCTGGCAACCACTAATCAGCTTTTTTGGCTCCATGGATTTGCCTGTTCTGGACAGGTTCTATTAATGGAACCATACAAGATGAGACCACTGCACTTGTTTATGTTTGGTTCAAAGCTAATCATGAATGTTACATCTATGAATTATTGGGAAAAAAATCCAAAGAAGAATATTTCATGAAACATGAACTTAATATGCAATTCAACTTCCAGTGTCCATAAATAAAATTTTGTTGGGAATAAAAAAAGAACTATGCACTGAAATATTTTTTCTTGGTGTTGCAAAATCCAACAGCTCTGTTTCTTGTGTCGTAAAGTTCTTCATTTTAATTGTACATTTATTAGTAATAATAACAATAAAATAATAGCAGACTCCATATGCTGGAACTAAAATTAATTAAGCCATCACTTCCCATAACAAGTAACTTGGATATCAAACACATACCTTTGTCATGAATATTTTCTCCTTCCATAATTTGGTTGAATTTCTCATCATGAGGTTCTTATTGTGGGGTGACATAATTAAGGGTTTCATCCAGGAAAAACTATTTTATTGGATTCCACAATGAGATCCTACTTTTTTATGACAGTTTTTATTGCCACAGACTAATGTCATGTACAATCACTTAGAATTCAGGAGAAACAAGGCTCCTGAACACAATCTCTGATAGCAATCCTAAGTAACACCAACACAATACTAATGTAAACATGAAGCTAATGAGGACTGGCCAGTGAGAGAACTGCTTTAAAAAATGACAGAAATGGGAAAGAAGGGATGGAACCATAACAGTGACCCATTGCTCTGAGAGTTGAACCATATTTAGTATTCATTTTATGTAAACTGTAAAAAGATGAAGAGTTTTAGTTTTGATGTACAGAATTTAACTCCCTGGAATTAATCATAAAATTAAGGAAATGGAAAAGAAGTTTATACTCTTCCTCTTCAGAGAGTAATTTAATCAGATTTTCCAAACCCATGTTTTACCCTTGGGCATTTTATTAATATTCCCTTTAACTTGATGATGCAAATAATAAACACCACCTTTCCTCTGATGATGGTGGGTATGGGGGACAAAATAGAACAACCAAACAGAAAATACCTTTAGTTTATTTGCAAATTAAGATAATTATTCTTCATGGGTGGGTTTTTTTTAGTGGCAGTCAATGAAACCAATAGCTTCATGGATGTTAAATCCTCACTGATAGCCTAAGAGATATTGACAATGTCATCTCAGAGTTGTGTATTTATTCATCACCATGATCAGTTTTATTCTGACCCAATGATTGTATACCATGTATGGACTGTATGGGTGTGGAGATTTCTAAATTAAAAAAAAAGAGAGATTGGGAAATTCTGCTTCAAGTAAAAAAAATGCATTAATAGCTGTTCGTGTTCTCAGATACTGCATATAAGAGAATTGCAAGCTGCATTGTGAGGTGATTTAATAGAGAGAGGTTCTCTGGAATTTTGGGACAATCCCCAGAAAGCAGCATAAATCAATCCACAAACTTTAATGAGAATCGTATCAATGAGCATCAATTATCAATTGTAAGAACTGTATATTTACACTAGCCCAATGAGGAGTGCATTGAAAGCAATGCATGCATGGGTGAGGTCAACTGTGTAACAATTGTAACAAGTGTTACAACTGTAACAATTATACAGTGAGGACATTTGAACACTATTTGAAATCTTGAGTCTGTCCTTTCTCTGTTCTAATAAAATTTAGAGAACAAAAATAAAACAATTTGTACAGCTTCATACTTTCTGGTTTTAGTATTAAAACCACCACCATTCACCGATAAACCCTTAAACTAGTAAAAAAAAAGAAATATTATAACTCATCCTACATTTATAATAAAATAATTTTTAATTGATCAATTGATATAAAACATCATCATGATTTTAAGAAAAAGTTTTGTACATAATAACATGAGATCAGGTCGTTGTGTCAGTGATAAATTATGAAGATGAAGAATCCATGGCTCTGCTTGTCCCAGCCTACTAAACAAGTGACTGAAGAAAAATATAATTCTTAACATGTTCAAAGAAATCTAAAAACAAAACAAATTGTGAAAGCACAACTGCATCAGAAAGCAATTGTGCTGCCCAATGGCCAACAGAGGTTATAATTAAATTGCCCAAACTTTGTCCTCTGAGAGAAAGTGAGGCTGCAGGCCAGGGAGAAGCGGAAGTTCTAAGCTCTCTGCCAGTGATTGCTTCCTGAATCAGGACATACATTCTCCACTAAAGAAGAGGAGCTGGATTTCCTTCTACAACTCAGAGGGTTTTCTGAGGAACCTGAACAACAGTCCTGTCATTTATAGGCAGCCATGTGCACTTGAAGGTCACAGCATATTTAGAATTGTGCCCCTCAGTAGTGGTCATGGAAAATGCAGTATCATAATCAATCAGGAACTTATAACAACCTTGATTAAGACAGACCTAAAGCTACCCTAAACAGGCCTAAAATCAGGCTCTGGTTCCATCTTCAGGGAGATGGTTTAAGTTGAGACCATTTAAGTTGGGTTCATGCTTTCATAGACCATCTACTTCAAGGTGAAAGAGCCACAGGAGGGGTGGATCTGACACTATAAGAATGACTGGCTCTTTGGGGAGTATTTTGATTAGGGAACCCCTGTCCCAGGAAGGCTGATGATGGCAATGAAGAGGGCAATGGAGTTGGGGTCTGCCATGGTGGGATGCAGTAATGTGTTAAGAGAGGCTTCTGTCACCTCAGACCTCCAAATTAGAGGTGATGAAGGGTTTGGGTCTGCTCTCTGTGCTCCTGCTCCCTGGAGATGTGATGAATTCCCTCTGAGGGGTCGATCACTTCTGTCCCCCTTCCTGACAACAACATCAGTGGTGGAAGGAGTAGAAAGAATGCCTTAACTCTGATGGGGACCCTCCTCTGGAGTAAGGATGTAGTTATGGTGACCAAGCAGAAGTCAATAAGGGGTCCTTGGGTGATGTGCACCCCACACCCTCACTCCCATATGTGAGGATGGGTGGGTTCAGGGTGGGGGTGGGGCAGGGTCTTTTTCTCTCTCTAGTCAGCTCTGGGATGTCATCTCAGTAAAGAATATAGCTGGACTCTGAGACTTCAGGAAATAGTGGGGTCCTATCCCTTGGGGGCCTGTGGGGAATCTCAGAGGTGAACCAGGTATGATAACATGGTGGCCTCTCTCTCGTTCCTTTGGGCCCAGTGGCTGCAATGTCCCCAGATCACAGGAGAGGGTCTCACAGCCCCATCATCCTCAATTGGAACATGCTCACCAGCATATGGAATTGTTGTATTTCTTATTTTTTTGTCAATCTTTTGGATGTAAGATGATCACACTACTGTCTTAACTTTCCTTTCCCTCATTACTAATGAGGGCAAACAGCGTTTCATATTTTTCTTACTATTACATATTTCATCTGTTGTGAAACACCTGTTAATGTCTCCTGCCAATGTTTTCCTACCTTTTAGATTGCTTGTCTTTTCCTACTGATTTTCCTAAACAAAACTACTCTTGAATACAACAACAACAACAAAACAAAATACTTTGGAACACACCTGGATTTCAAAGTTGTGTTTATATGAATTGTTTAAAACACTAAGTTTTGTCTATTTACAATTATCTTCTACAAGCTAATGTCCAGTTCTGTGCAGAACATGAGAAGACAGATGAAACCATATATTTAAGTACCTGGAAATATGTTTATATTTTTAAAATGTAGATTGAAGAATGATCCCGGATCTTTTCATTTCATAGAACAGCTTTATGGAGATCAATTTTCATACCATAATGTTCACCAATTAAAAATGCATATTTTTATTGTTATTAGTACTTACATTTGTGGATTTCTACAACATTCATTATAATTTTGGAACATTTTTATCTCCTTGCTTCTGTCATGTAATTTCTTCAAATAATTTTTGAAGATCATCTATATTACAGCAGAGATCAGTACTCCATTAATTTTACTATACTTCATTTTAAGAACAATTTAGGATTTACAAAATAAAAAGAAACAAGTACACAGTGTTGCCATACAGACTGAACCCGGGTTTCGAGGATGAGGAGACATAAGCAGCAATTAGAATGTGAGGAGTCTCTCACCAAGGAAGACTCCACCCACAGGCACATCATTACCATATAAACAGTCCATGAGCAACCAATCAGGATATCCCAACCTGAATTCCCATCAATGATCCCACCTCCCTCTTTTCCCATCCCACAAAACTCCACTAAATTCTCAAATCAGAAGGACAGATTTGAGTCTTGCCTCCTGTCTCTTTGCTAGTCAACCTTGAAAAGACCTTTTTCTTTTCAGCAGCAGGACCTTCATTGGTAACACAGTCTGGCCAACAGGAAAGTCAAGGGTCCAGATGCTCCCAATGCCAAGCCCTAATTTTCTCCATGTTGAGTCCTCATTAGGAGGAATTATTAACAAAGCTATTCTGAGCCCCAAATCATCCTCTCAGCCTAAGCATTGGCTTGGCTGAGTTGGATGACCTAGCAGACCTGTTAATATAATAAATATTCTTGTCACTTGGGGGCCTTAGAAATAAGCAGCTCCAGAATGGATTTGCAGGGAGAGACCCAAACTCTCAGTGCACGGAGGGATCATAAGAGGGACAGAAGCCAGTGGGCTTTTGTTTGGTTTCCGAGGAATGATCCTGACAGCATGGGGAGCACATGTCTTCTTCACAATAAGCACATGAGAAGGTGCTCAACTCCATTTGCCATTAGGAAAATGAAAATCAACCCAGAATGAGAAACCACTTCACATTATAAGCTCTAGGCACAAAGAGGAAGAAAGTTTTTCAGTTACCTGAACACATCTTCATGTTGCAGGGATATTGGAGCCCTCATCCACTGATGATGGAAATGTAAAATGCTGTCCTTGCTTCAGAAAAAAGTTCAACTGTTCCTCAAAATCTAAATATGGAGTTAACTCCAGCAATTCCACTTCAAAGTAGAATGTAAAGATAATTGAAAACATGTCATCATGTAAAGCCTGCATGAGAATGTCCAAAGCTGCAGAATGGACAAAGACTTCCTGACCAATAGGGGGAAAGCACATATATGTAAAGAAGGTATCACTGCCTAAGAGTGTTCACAAAGTGTCAAGAGGCTATTCTGGAGCTACTCCCATGCAGGCCTCACCTAGATATTGCTGATTGCCATGTTTTGCCAAACCCCAACCAACATCTATCCTATTAACCCTAAAGAAAGCCTGGGACTTTACCTATGATTCTACAAATGTTTCAGGCACTAATTTGCTTTCCAAAAACCTATAACCTCCAGATGATTCCTAAGCTAGATGGGTCCTGAAAGCCAGAGGGCCCAGCCTTTCAAAGAACATCAAGTAATTCCATCTCCCTATCTTATATTGTTGACACCCCTTTTCAACATAAAAAATTCAGAATGGGTGTAGCCCAAATAGCCCTTAACTGGGGAGAAAGATCAAAGGAGAAGGAGGAGTTCTATCATAGAAAATAGAATTTTAACAAATGAGTATGACTACTGACTCATTATAGCAATATTTACATTTCACAATGTTACATTTCACCATAGAAACATTTAAAAAAATGAAAATAAAAAAGAATGTCCCTGGCAGTATCATTTATAACAGCTCTATAGTGGAAATAACCCACGTGTCCTGCAAATGATGAATGGTGAACACAGCAGCACATCCATAAACAGGAGCTTACTCAGCCATCAGCTGGGATCATTTACTGCTGCATGCTCCATGTGATGAACCTTAAAATTATTATGAACCTTATTACAGAACACAGTAATACTCAGCCTCAACCTCAGGCTGGGCCCCTGTGATGGTGAGGGCAGCTTTGTTCCCAAGCAGTGAGCCTGAGAATCGGGCAAGGACCTTTGTGTGCCTATTGCTGGTGCCCCATATCAGACCCTAGGGAGCCTTGTAGGGTTTCTTTTGGACCCAGCTGGCATAGTTACTGGTGGTGACTCCCCAGCACTGTCCCTCCAGGGGCTGTGGACAGTGAAGTTTCCTAAGTCATTACATTCTGGGAAATGGCTCCTAGAAACAGCAAGAGAAACCATGGTCAGGAGAGATGGGCAGGTTCTCGGCTGTCTGTCCCCACCCCATGGCAGGGAAGCCCTCCTGACCTGTGCAGTGAGCCAGCAGGGTGAGCAGGAGAGGGGTCCAGGCCATGGTGGAGAAACCCCAGGGCCGTGCTTTCCAAAAACTCACCCCAGGGTCAGCTTCCCCAGCTCTCATTATACCCCTAAGTCTATGTGCAGGGCGGGGCTTTCATGCAAGTGAGCCCCTTCCCTGGAGGACTCAGCAACTTGCCAGTTTACAGTTGATAGTGAGGTTTCCCAACAGGGGCCATGCGGTAATGGGCCCCTAAGAAGGTCTTCTATCTGTGGCCCCTTTCCCAGGGCCTGGCTCACAGCGCCATCTGGTGTCCATGTGGGGAACAGCACTGATGGAAGTGTGTCCTCTAGCAGGTCTTTCCTTGGGCCGCCTCATCTCCTCAGACCTTCAGTTTTTTGGTTCCCTCAGTGGGTTAAATTCCACACTCCCACACTCCAGGCAGGAAACCTGGTGAATATATATTGGGAAGGGGTGGGGCTTGATGCTTCCCTGTCTCCCTCTCTTCTTAACTCCAAACCCCACCTCAGCCATCTCATATGAGTAGACCTGGGGCTGCCCCGAGGCCTGAATTCAGATTCCCCTAGAGGTCTACATGCACCTGGGCAGTGACAGCCCCAGGGCCAGAGGCTCTGTCCTACCCAGGACCCAGCAGCAGGCTAGAACGTATATTTTAAATGAGAACTAATTCATCTATCATAAATTCACCCTTGTAATGCATTCCATTTTGTGGATTTTAGTATATTCACAAGTTCATAGAATCATCACTTCGCTCTAACGCCAGGATGATAATGAACACTCACACTTCTCTGCAGATATAGGCTACTACATCTCTAATTTCTCTTGGAATAGATTTCTCTCTATGGACTCAGAGAATGTGTGGATTTTTGTGCGTGACTCCTTTTAGTTATCATAATAATTCTAAGGTTCATCCACATGGAGCTTGCGGCAGTAAACGATTCCAGCTGATGGCTGAGTAAGCTCCTGTTTATGGATGTGCTGCTGTGTTCACCATTCATCATTTGCAGGACACATGGGTTATTTCCACTACAGAGCTGTTAAAAATGATACTGCCAGGGACATTCTTTTTTATTTTCATTTTTAAAAATGTTTCTATGGTGAAATGTAACATATTGTGAAATGTAAACATCGCTATAATGAGTCAGTAGCCATACTCATTTGTTAAAATCCTATTTTCTATTATAGAACTCCTCCTTCTCCTTTGATCTTTCTCCCCATTTAAGGGTTATTTGGGCTACACCCATTCTGAATGTCACAGATGTCAGTGGAGAAGTGAGACAAAACCCCCTGCCTCTGTCTTGACCCTAAGCTCCTGGGTGCCTCTCTATTCTATAGGCAACCTTAACACAAGTCCTAGGAAATGAGTCTTGAACTTAAGAGGGATGTGAATCTGGATTCAGAGGCAGAGTGTGGCAGGCAGCCACTGAGATCCCCCATTGAACTCCACAGCCCCCATGGGTGGTCCTCTCCTTGAGTGTGGGCTGGACTGAAAGGCTGTCCTCTAGCATATTAAATAGGCAGGAGTGATGGCAAGTCAGTTCTGAGTCTGGATTATCAAAAGACTGGGTTCTGTCTTGGGGACTCTCTTTCATTGTCTCATGTGTCCCTAGCCCTGGAGGACCTGTCTGCCTTGTCCTCACCACCTTTGTGGAGAAGCCACATGGTGAGAAGTCAAGGCCTGCTGACAGCCATGTGAGGGAGTTTGAAAGCTTCCCCCACCCCCTGCCAAGCCTTGGTAAGGGTGTGCCCCTCTGACAGCTCACCCACAACTCAATGAGAGTCCTTGAGTGAGAAACACCCAGCTAAGTCACCCCTCAATTCCTGATGTCCAGAAAATCTGTGATAATAAATGTGTGTTGTTTTAGACTCTATTTAGGATCATTTGTTACCCAGCAATGGATAACTAATAAAGATGGTCACTGTGGAGAGAGAGACTGAGGCACTTGGGCACATGCAGCCCCTCCACAGGGACACCCAGGAGCCCCTGCTCATCAGCATTAAAGCACTGGCTCATGACCTCCCTCATGAGGGACTCCCAGGCCTGAGGTCAGGCATCTTGTGCAGTAGGAGAGTTGGTTTGGCAGTGCCCTGGGGGGCATGTCTTCCATAAGACTTGGCAGAAGATGGAGTTTTCCTGCTTTGAGACTTAGCAGAAAGATATTCATTCATGAGTCTTTTACAGAGAACAATGATTTGAGAACCAACCAGCCTGTTCAGTGTCTGGATTAGAATTGAAATAGAGTTAAAAAAAAAGGGGGGGGGCAGAGAATCAGTGAGAGAAATTCTGAGATCTGGAGCCCAAAACTAACAAAGCAGTTGAGGTGATGTCTTTATTGGGGGTGTAGAATATTAAGTAAATACAGATATTTAGACTGTGATTTGAATTTCCAGTTTTCCCCTCTCAAACCCACATGTATGTGCACGCGCACACGCACACACACACACACACACACACACACATTCTATTTCCAGTTCCCACATGCACTTTGGGTCAGAAAGTCAGAATTTCATTCTGAATTACCATTTTCTGATATTTGGGCTATGCTGACTTCTAAAAATGAATTGATGGGCTTTCATTATTTTCTCTACAGTGGATTTTTTGAGCTTGTTTGAGAGTGATTTCCTCCCCCCATGGGTATATACATATGAGTTTGCTCTGACTTTGGAACCACATTTTGGTGCAGATTTAAGATCATCATGGAATAGATATTTGAAGCCTGCTTCATTTATTTATTAGCGCATGAGTCTAATATCCTTCAAATATTGGATTTTCAAAGCTACATCAATTAGATGCACTACATCATCATCAAATATTACATAAATGGGGAATATGCAGATTTTCACGTGAATGTAAAACAATAGAAACCTCTAATAAGCAAAAACTTTTATTCTCTTCCCCACTTAACTCATTTGACAAATGTAACTTTTTGAGGACATAATGTATAATTTTTCCAGGAAAGTCAGCATAAACAATGTACAGTGGAAACTGGGTCACTTGATGCACAAGCATTGGTGTCTTTCTATTAATTCATTAGCAGATAGGTTTATTCAAATATATTTGTCATGCAATAAAATGTACCCTTTTCAAATGGCCATTTCAGTGATTTTAATAAGTATATCTGGTTGAACAATCACCACCACAGTCATGATATGGGACATTTGCCTCACCTCAAAATGTGCCCCATTCCATTCAATCAAGTCCCCTCATCTTCTGACAATGATAAATCTATTTTCTTTTGCTATAGTTTTGCCTTTTCTAGAAAGTCATATAATTAGAATCATGCCAATGGTCTCCTTTTGTGTTTGGCTTCTTAACATATGCTTTTGTGCTCTATCCATCTTGTCAGACATTTTCAAAATCTCTTCTAGTACAGAATTCCATTATGCAGATGTACACAGGTTGTTTATTCATCAACAATATGGGCATTTGAGCGATTCCTAGGTTTGCACTATTATGGCTAAGGTGCTATGAGCATACATGTGCTGGTTTGAATCTATTATATACCCCAGAAAAGCCATGTTTTATTCCTGATCCAGTCTTGTAGGAGCAATCCTGATTCCATACTGTAGGTTGGAATCTTTTGTTTAGTTTTTCTCCTGGGAGGTGTGAAACACCCAATTGTGAGTACTAACTTTGATTAGATAAAGATGTGATCCCACCCATTCCAGGTGGGTCTTGTTTAGCCTACTGGAATCCTTTTTTTTTTTTTTTTTAACATGGGCAGGCACTGGGAAACGAACCCGGGTCCTCTGGCATGGCAGGTGAGCATTCTTGCCTGCTGAGCCACCATGGCCTGCCCCCTACTGGAATCCTTTAAAAGAGGAAACATTTTGGAGAGAGTCAGAAATGACAGTAGCCACAAGGCTTACAGAAATGTCACAGCAGAGCTGACACAGATGCAGACACATGACAACAGAGACATAGATGTTTGGAGATGTTTGGAGCCAAGCAGGCATCACCATGTGATCTTAAACAAGCCAGAACCTGGAGAGAGCCCAGAGAAGCCAAGAGATGAAAGCCAGCCCTGGAGAAACAAAGTGAGGAACCCCCACATGGACAGAGACTAAAGGCAATGGAGCCCAGGAGAATGGAACAAGCAGAAGCCAGCCATGTGACTACCCAGCTGACAGGTGTTCCTGACACATCAGCCTTCTGTGAGTGAAGATAACCTCTTGTTGGTGCCTTAATTTGAACACTTTCACTTCCTTAGAACTGTAAACTTGCAACTTATGAAATTCCCCTTTTTGAAAGCCATTCCAGTTCTGGCATATCACATTCCAGCAGCTAGTAAACTAACACAAAACATGAACAAGTCTGTTAGTGAACATATGTCTTCATTACTGCTGGCTCACTAAGAGTGGGGTACTAGTTTATGTGGCAGAGGTAAGTTTAAGTTTGTAAGAAAATGCAAAAGACTTTTCCAAAATATGCCCCCCATTTTGCCTTCTTACCAGAAATATATGGGATCTTAGTTGCTTGCTCCCTTGCCAGCACTCTATGATGAGTCTCTAAGTTTTAGGCATTCTAGTGGCATTAGCTCATTGAGGTTTTGATTTGCAATTTAACATTTTCAATATCTTCATTATTCCCCAAGTAAAAGAAGTACTTTAGAATCAAGCTCTCCAGTGTCCCTCCCAAGGCTCAACTACCTGTAAGGCACCTTTCATTCTAGTTATCTTTTACTATTTTATGTCTGGAGTGATATGAACAAACCTCTCTCTCCTCCTTCTTTCATTCTTCCTTTGTTCCTTCCTCCTCCTTCCCTCCCTTCCTTCTTTTCTTCCTTTCCTTCTCTCTTTCTTCCTTCCTTCCTTCCTTCCTTCCTTTCTCTCTCTCTTCCTTCCTTTTTCTTTCTTTGTTTCCTCACTCATCCCTTCTTATTCTTTTTCTTTCTTCCCTCATTATTCTTTTATCCCCCTCTCCATTGCTCCCCCTTCTCTCTTTTCTTCCTTCCTTCCATTCTTGTTAATGAATAAACAACTTGTGTACATACACATAATGGAATTCTGTACTGGAAGAAATATTCAAAATTTTTGACAAGATGGATAGAACTCAAAAGTACATGTTTAGATCCTTTCCTCTTTCTTTTTTTTCTTCCTTCCTTCTTTCTTTCTTTCCTCTCTTCCAATTCAGTTTTAGCCCTTGCAGTCTCATATAATAAATCTGGCAGTTCATTCCTTATCCTCACTTCCCACATTACTTGCACCATCTTTATTCATCAATATAGTTCAAGAGTATTTATTTGATACCACCAGGAGTAAAGAAAAATTCTAGAGGTTGAGAGGAGAAACACATCTTTCTTTTCATGGAGAATACATTCCAATGGGACACACATGTCTGAAACCTAAATTATTTAGTGTATTAGAAGTTTGAGTACTGTGAATATAATAAAAACAGGGCATATAAATAAGGAAGGAAAGAATGATGCAACTTTTCAGTATTGAGATTGGTCATATTCTAAATTTTAAAGTAACTTGGGAATTACTTGATTTTTTTTTTACATTTTCTTAAACTTTCTGATTCTGGTTCTTATTTCTTATAGAACTCATATCTTTATTTAATCACCAAATATAAAGGGAAATTAATAATAATTTTATCTAAAATTCTTATTTTATAGCTTCATGTTTCTGGATCAAATTTCCATCTATAATTTAATTCCTTTAATCAGGAAGCATTTATTGAGGGCCCATTCTATGTGACATCTGTACTGGGTAGGCCTGCCTGGGGGTAACTGCAAAACACCTGAGAGAGGTCACTTCTGACAAGGAGCTCTCACTTGAAGACATTAGATGTAATGCAAACCAATATGCTCATTACTATAAAAGAGAGCAAATATGTGATAAAGCACCTTCCATTACTGGGAATCTGGAAAGAGTTCACCTGGGCTGGTGAGGAGGGACCGAGGCTCCCCCAGGAGAGGGAGCAGCCAGCTCCAAGACAGGCCCCAGCCCCTGATATTGGAAAGGAGGTCAGTGGTGTGGGACCAGAGAGCAGAGCAGAGCCACCAGGGACTTGTACAGGATCATAAAAGAATTTCTCCTCTTACTAGACTGCTCTTTTGGGCTCTCCCAGTTTTCCTTTTGAAATTAAATGGCATGGAAAAGGAAGAGTATCTTTAATATAACAAAATAGTAAACGGTCAATGTAACAAGTTATTTTAAATAAAAGCCACCATAATCAGCTTGTTCAGATAGAGCCATTAGCAATATATTAACCACATTCATATGTCCTGCTATTTGTATATTTACTTGTACCTCCAGGCTATTTTGAGAGATGGGGAAGGACTGAGTGTTAAATTGAGCAAAAGAATTATAATTCCTTTTACTCATATTATGATGCCCAGCCAACATTTCTCCATTGTTCTGGCACTTTTCAGTAATTACTATGTGCTGGTTTGAACAGAAGTATGCCCCCTAAGAAAAGCCATGTTTTGATATAAAACCCATTCCTTATAGGTAGAATAATCCATATTCAATACTGTATGTTTGAAACTGTAATGAGATCATCTCGCTGAATGATGTGATTTAGTTAAGAATGGTTGTTAAACTGGATTAGGGGATGATATGTCTCCACCCATTTGAGT
>PVIY010050305.1:0-16267 GCA_004026745.1 Myrmecophaga tridactyla
CGTGCTTTATCTGGGTCTTCTTTAGCGCTTCACGTTTGGGAGATTCATCTATAATGCCGCATGTAACTTTAGTTCATTTACTCACTGGTATCCACTGAAACAATGCACCTTAAGGAAGCTATCAAAGCGCGTTTGGTGATGAGGAGGAGGGGTGTGGGCCGTTCTGGAACATTCTCTAGTGCATGCAGACACCAGTTTCTGCAGGCCACAAAGGGGTGGCGCGCTGGCACCGAGGGGGGTAACGGTCCCGCTCAGCGGTGGTCCACCTTGCGTGCCACCCACCTGCTGGGCATGTGCCGGTTCTCGGTGACGTCTCACGTGGACTTCCCTGACCCTGCTGAGGTGGAGCCCATCGCATGAGTTTATCGGCCATTTGGACGTCTTCCTTTACCGAGTGCCTCTTAAAACCCTTTTGCCCACTTTTGTCTACTGGGTTCTCTGGCTTTTTTTAAAAATGTTTTTATTTAAGAAAACAAACACTTACAAATACACTTAGAACCACCAAAAATGGATATCTTAGTTAGCTTAACTACAGGCTTAACCGCAGGCATATTTAAATAATGTATCCATTTTAATCATTGTAAAGCCGGTGTCGTAAAACCTAAGTTTCATACACCAACTTAAAATTAAGGCAACAAGGAAAATCTCCAGATTCAGAGAGCAGAGTTCTTAGATTCTAAATATTAAACACTAACTTTAATACCATCTGATCAGCTGTTGCAACTGTGAATGTTCTCAAAACATCAAGTAGAAAGTTCTTACAAATATCTACATTGCTGTAGTAGCGACCTGTGTTACTAACCACTTTCTTGATTTCAGGAAAATATGAAGATACAAATGTTTTTACATTTAACATATGAAAATCTTAACCACCTAAAATGGATATCGTAGTTAGCTTATCCATAGGCATATTTAAATAAAATATCTAAATAATCATTGTAAAGCCTGTTTGTACAATATGTTTCCTAAACCAATTTGAAATTAAAGCGAGGAAGGAAAAAAATCTGCAGATATAGATATCAGAGTTTCTTAGATTCCGAATATTAAACACCGCCTTAAACACCATCTGATTAACTATCAAAACTGTGACTGTTCTCAAAATATCAAGAAGAAAATTATTACCAATATCAACTTTGCTATAGCAGTGAGTTGTTACTAAATATTTTCAAATTTTTGATTTCAGAGATTTATTTTATCTAATATTATTATAGCTGCTTATAGTTTTCTTTTCACCATTTTTTGTTGTTGTGAATTAAACATACATATACAAAGCAAAGAAAGAAAAAAGCAATAATTTCAAAGCACACTTAACAAGCAGCTACAGAACAGGTCCCAGAGTCTGCCATGGGCTGCCATGCCCTCATCTCAGGTTTTTCCTTCTAGCTGCTCCAAAACATTAGAGGCTTTACCAGAGGCATAACAAAATCATACAGTATCTGTCCTTTTGTGTCTGACCTATTTCACTCAGCATTGTGTCCTCGAGGCTCATACACATTATCACATGTTTCGGGACATAATTTTGTCTAACTGCTGCATAATGCTCCATGGTGTGTACGTACCACATTTTGTTTATCCACTCATCTGCTGATGGGCACCTGGATTGTTTCCATCTCTTGGCGATTGTGAATAGTGCTGCTGGGAACATCGGTGTGAAAATGTCTGTTCATGTCACTGCCCTCAGCAGTGTATGCTGAGTATTGGTTTGCCGGGTCATAGGGCACCTCAATGTCAAGGTTTCTGAGGGATTGCCAAACTGATTTCCACAGAGGCTGAGCCATTTTGCATTTCCACCAGCAGTGGGAAAGTGTCCCAGTTTCTCCGCATCCTCTCCAGAATTTGTAGCTTCCTGTTTGTTTAGTAGCAGCCATGCTCATAGGTGGGAGGTGGTGTCTCATGGTCGCCTTGATCTGCATCTCCCTTACAGCCAGTGAAAACAGGCAGCTCTTCATGTGCTTTTAGCCTCTGCATTTGCTCTTCAGAAAAGTGCCTGCTCACTTCCTCTGCCCATTTCACAATTGGGTTGTGTGTTGTTGACATTGGGCTGTATAATTTCTCTACGTACACAGGATGTCAAGCCTTTATCCGATGAGTGGTTTCCAAATATTTCCTCCCATCGAGTTGGCTCCTTGTCACCTTTTTAACAAAGTCCTTTGAGGCACAGACGCCCTTGATCTGAAGGCGTTCCCGTTTGTGTGTTTGCTCTTTGGCTGCGTGTGCTTCAGGTGTGACGTGTAAAGTGTGAGAAGCTCCCTCCTATTGCCAGATCTTGCAGGTTTTTCACTACATTTCTTCTAGAAGATTTATGGTACTGGCTCTTACATTTAGGTCTTTAATCCATTTTGAATTAATTTTTTATAGGGTGTAAGACAGGTTCCTCTTGGCGTTTGAAGTGCCGTTCTCCCGGGCCCCCTTATGGAGGAGGGGGTCTCTGGTTTGCACTATTACTTCGTCTGAAGTCCTTCTATGTTCCATATGTGTGTGCTTGGTGAGTGAGGTGTGTGGGAAGTGCCGTCTCTCCTTCTGGGACTGTTGGTGAACTAGAGGGCTCTGAGTTCCGCATGTGCCACTAGCACCACCTTTTCCCTCGTGGTTGATTCATCCTGCATCTTAAGAACTTCTTTCCTACTCTGAGGGCACGGAGACGATGTCCTATCTTATTTTTTACAGGCTTTATAGTCAGACTTTTGTTTTCGGCTTTTGCTCTACCTGGAATTGAGTTTGGGGTGCGATCAGAGTAGAGGTTTGTCCGACCACAAGGCCGTGTAGCATCTGAAAACGCTGAGCGTGAACCCCCCTTGGGTTCTGCTCACGGGTTCTGTGGGTGGGAATTCAGGAAGGGCCAGGCGGGCCAGGCTTGGGAGAATGGCCTGCATCGCTCCGGGCTCTGGGAGGGGATTCCTGAGGCTGGACCACCTCACTGGCGCTGGGGGAGCCCATGGCCTGGGACCTCAGCCTCTCTTCTGCGGGTTGGGGACTTCCCGGTGGCTGGTCTGGGCTCCCTCACTGGGGATGCAGGGCAGGGCCGGGCACCCCGAGCCCGCGAGAACCCGCGGGGAGCCGAGCTGCCCTTGCCAATCCAGCCCTGCGGCCACCGGCCGCTGCTGGCCGGGGAGGGAAAACCCACAGCCCAGCTTGGGTGGAGGAACCCTTGCGGGGCAGGCTCTGTCTTGGCAGCCGTCGTAGGAAGATGCAAGCCACGTGGCGTCCAGTTTCATTTTGTCCACGTGGATGGCCAATTGCCCCATCCTGTTAACGGAAAGTTCATCCTTCTTGCACTGCCCTGCAAGGCCGTTCCCTGCATCTCTAAAGGAAGCTGTAGGTGAGGTGAGGGTTCAAGGTTTATTCTGGCCGTGGCACCCCCAGGCCAGCATCACACCGCCTTAATGCTACAGCATCATTGAGAGTGTAGGCTCCTCCTAAGCATCCACTCTGTGGTTTTTCCCTCAAAATCTTCACCCTTTTGGACCCTTCATACTTTTGTGTACATTTTAGAGTGGGCTTATGAAATTCTACAAAACAAAATTTAAAAACCCATAGCTATTTTGACTGGGATTGCGTTAAATCTATATATGTATTTGGGAAGAATTTACATCTTGACATACTAAAACTTCTAATCCATAGACATAATGCATCCTTCCATTTATTTATGTCTTTTAAAAAATAGCTTTGTAAAAAGTTTTCCCTACTTAGAGTTCTTGTGTGTTTGGTTTAGGCTTATTCTTAGGTACTTCATCTTTTTTAAATGCTATTTTTTTTTAAATTTGCGTATGGGCAGGAGGCACCAGGGATCGAACTCCAGACCTCCAGCACGGCAGGTCGGAGCTCTGCCTGCTGAGCCACGGCAGCCACCCTTTAAATGCTATTTTAAATGATGTTTTTCTATTTCATTTTCTCTTGGTTTCTAGTTTATGCAAATGTAATGATTCTTGCATATTGATTTGTATCCAGCAACTTTCTGCGCATACACGCTTTGTCTCTTGCTTTCCAGTCCTGCTATTCCTCGCCATGCCCCACTGACCAGGAACTGGGAGGGCCTTGCTGTCCCTCCCCCCACGTCCTAGGGAAGGTGCCTTCATGTTCTCACGGTTAGGGATGATTAAATGTAGGCCTTTCGCAAACTTGTCACATCAAGTTCCCTTCTCTTCCTAACTTGCTGAGAGTTTTAACTTGAACAGGTGTTGGGTTTGACCACATATGTTTTCTAGCTTACCATCTTGTCATACGATTTCTCCTTTAAGCGTATGATTGATCTTCTATGTTAAAGCCACTTTGCCTTCCTGAGATCGGCCAAACTTGGAGCTCCCGGTTTAGATCAGTGACTATTAGCAAGACGTTCCCCAAAATTCCGTATCTCCCCACGCCCCCCTGAGCCAGGGGCTGGAACTCCCGCTGTCCTGTCGGCTCACCTGAGGCTCACCTGAGGCTCACTTGAGGCTGCCCTGCTTGCTTCTTGGGAGCACTTGCCCTGAGCAGGGACCTAGGAAAACCCGAGTACTCGGGGCCTCCAGCCCCGTGCCCTGGGAAGTGGCTCTCGTCCTGCCGCCAGCGTCCTCTGAAGTCGCGTCCAAGCACACCTCGGCAAGGAGCGCCACCTGGGAAGACCCAGGGAGAGGACAGGTTTTAGGGGCCCTGAGGAGGCTGCATCCACTGGGGCGAGTCTCTGCCATCCTCGGTGCAGACAGGCCCTCACCTGCCCACCTGCCGCAGGCGCCGAGCCACTGACCTCCTGACCCTGGTGACCTCTGGTGGGCACCTGCCCCAGAGGCCCCCACCCTCAGGGCTGAGCCCAGACTCTGCACCCATAGAAGGTGGTGAGCAGAGGGGCGCCCGCTGGAGAACGTACCCTTAAAGCGTGTGCACACACACACACGCACACGCAAACACACACAGAGTTTGGAGTGATTTCTTAGCATGCTCAGTGGCGAGAGCACAAAACTAAACCAAACCAAACAAAATCCTTTGGGAAAAGATCATAATAGTAACCTTTTCGCGTCCAGGATTAAGCTGGTCCGACTCTTTTCCTCTGCTCCAGAGATTCTCTCTGTCCTGTGGTCAGGCACAGTGCAGGCGGGAGTGGAAGGAGCACGGTCCCGGGGAGGGCCTGGGTGCCCTGACGGGCTGCTCGGAGCACAGGCCCCCAGCCAGCCACACTCGAGGGACACCTGTCCAGCTGCCTTTCCGGTCCCCCCACCTCCGTGACCTCGGGGGGCTCTGCTCGCTGAGTCCGGCTGAGAAACGTGGTAGTCCGCTGGAAGAAGCCGTCAAAGCCCCTCACCTCCCAGGGCGGGCGCTGGAGCTGCCGGGTTGAAAACAGTGAGCAAGGGCAGTGGGGAGAGGGACACGGCCTTTATGGGGACGCAACCGAGAGGAGAGGGGAGCGCAGCCGCCCCCTGGTCAACTGGCCGGAGGCTCAGGGCGGCGGGCGCAGGAAGCCCTCGCTGTGGGGCTCAACAGGATGCACAGTGACCTGCAGCCCAAGGCAGCCGCTGGGCCCCCAGTGGCCAGCTCTGCCCTTCCTGGGACGGGTGTCAGCCCTTGACCCTGCGCTAGGCCCCCCCACACACACACCTCCTTGCATTTACTAGCTCGGGCCTCGGAATGGGCTGCGCAGCGTCCTCCCGGCCCCGTCCTCCAGCCCCGGAGCACACCTGGGGCAGGTCACCAGGGACCGTGGGGGCCCATCGCCTCTACTCCCCACCTGTGTGGGTCAAATGTCCCCCTTTCCCGAAAAGATGTGTCCACGCCCCAGGGCTGGGAACGGGACCTTCTCTGGAGAAAGGTCTTTGTGGATGTAATTAAGTGAAGGGTCTCAAGACGGGGCGGTCCTGGGCTACCAGATGGGCCCCGAGTCCAGGGGCAAGTGTCCTTCAGCGAGGCACACGGAGGAGGGGCTCAGGGAGGAGAGAAGGAGGTGGGGGGAGGCACAGAAGCTGCAGGAGGCAGGAAGGAGCCTGTGGTGGAGCCTCAGGGACAGGGGACCCTGCCCACACCGCGTGTCCAGCGCCTGGCCCCCTGGATGGGGTGAGGATGCATTTTGTTCTGCACGCCTGGATGCATTTTATTCTGCACCCCTGTTGTCCTGCACCCCTGCTATTACAGCCACCACAAGGCTCCTTCAGTCCTTCTGCACTGACCCCTCCTCTGCCCCTGCTTGGCTGTGTGCCCCCTCCTCATGACCTTTCCCCTCTGCCCCTTCACCCTTCATCTCTCTTATCTCTAAGTGGGAGCTGGTTTGGGTCAAACCAAGCCAAGTGGCCTTGACGGCACATGCACCCCAAGAGGCAAAGGGGCTGTAGCCAGGGATCTCTCCCTGCCCGTTCCCCAGCCCCTACTCAAGGCCAAACAATGCAGGAGGGTCTGCGACGGCGGCTGAGGTCACAGGCTCGGGGCCCTGAGGACGGCCTGGTCATTTCACAGGTGGCACCAACAGATCTGGGCTGGGAAGAAGAGGGAGCGGCGCAGACATGGCCCTGGGGCTGCTGCAGGCCAGTGCCCAGCCCGTGTCCACCTCCAGGGTCATGCCCAGCCGCAGCCCTCCGCCCTTTTCTTTCTGTTTTTTCTCCTTCCCTGCAGAATGCCATCCCACCGCCTCCTCCCTGTCTAAGGCCCCCACTGCCCCCCACCCCCACAGCCCAGAACTGACTTGGGGTTCTCTCCCTGACTCATACTCCAGCACCTCTCCCGTGGGGCTCGGTCTGCCCACACCTGGCTGCTTCTCGTAGACGAGGACACTGAAGGGCAGTCCCACTTAAGAGTCGGCTGCCCCGGGCAGCAGCCATCGGCCCTTCTTCAGGGAGCCCACCACGCCGAGAGGGCAGGGCAATGCGGCGCCTCCCAAGGATGCCCCTTCCAACCCACCTGCCTTCGCCTGTTTGAACTCTTCCTCCTTGGGGGCCCCCCTCCCCATTTTCTCTTTCCAACAGTGTCTCCAGGGGTGTCTGGATTGTATAGAAGAAGAGAAGCCCGTGGCTTGAAACTCGGATTGCCGCCCCCCCTCAGAAGCCGTGAGCTGTGACTGGGAGGCCCACACAGCTAGTCGGATAAAGGGTTGGGATGACGATCCAGCCAAACAGTGGGAGAGACATGCACTTCCAACACGACCGTGACCACGGGAAAATGACGTGTTCGTGGGGACACGGGCTGGAAGAAAACAGGACAAGAGTTAAGTGAGGGTTTTCCGTGTTGAATTCCTATTGTTGTTATTATGCTGTTTGTATAAAAAATAAAAGGAGGCTTAGCTTATTTGTCCCTTGGCTCTCTAGCCATGCAGCTGGTGTGTCACTCTCGTACATCAGCACCGCACAGCTTGGTGTTGTGGCTTAGTTTTGGTTTTGTTTTTTGCTTTTCTTTACAGACCCCCAGGTCTGCCAGAGAATAACCCGGAAAACCAGCATGAGGAGGTTAATGGAGACACCACAATGGCAGAAAGGGCCTGCTTGGACAGCGGTGGTCAGCCCTGTGTCTACAGGAAACCACGTAGGGACACATCCGCTATTCTGGAATATTCGGCAGTGGAAATGTGTGGTAAATCGCTGGGTTTCCCTCACTTTCAGCATTAAAACTTTGATGCATTTTCATAGAGGCCTTACTATAAAATGGATTACCCACTTCTCCGACCTCTTAAGGGAAGACAGCTCAGCAGCATCCCGCTCTGAAGACTCGAGACATCCACGAAAGCACAAGCCCCCTCTGGACTGCGACACGTCACGGCCGTGCCCCTGGGGCTCGATGATGGACAGTGGCTGGAGACCTCAGGGAAAGGACCCTGGACTTTTTCAAAGTCTTCTTTCCGTGAAACAGGTGTCGCAGGGTGCTGGGGTTTGCTGGAGCAGAGCAGTAAGTCCGTGGAGGCTGGGGGTAGTCTCTGCCTTTCTATGTTTACAATTTCCATAATAAACAACTTTATTTTCCATTGTTTTATATACTTTGTCCTGCCTTCTACAGAAAATCCTGGTGTGTGTGGGGGGGTCATGTATCCTTTCCAGCTGTTTCTGGCATACCTGCCTGCTAACTTGCTACTTCTCAACTGGGAAGCGCCATCCAGACGCTCCTTTTGTTAGTTTTTCATATGAAACACAAGCGCACAGGCCTGCCTGAAGGGGGGCAGGGGGATTTCATCCTTCAGGGACTTCCTTGCATCTGCCCCAGGGCTTTGCCCAGTGCCTGGAGGGTGTGGCTGGCCGAGGGGTACTTAATGCCCCTCTTCATACGAGGAGGGAGGGACGGAGAAGAAAGAGAAAAACCGACAGAAATGCCCTAGAAAATAAATATTTGTGGCTTCCTTTCTAACTGTGGGTGGGGAAAGATTTTCTAGCTATGACTGAAAATCCAGATGCAAGTAAAGAAAAGAAGCAATTAAATAAAAACAAAGTAAAAAAGATATATGGCAAACTAAGGCAAATATTTACAACTTATATTGTAGATAAAATGATAAAGAACTATCTAAAATCCAGGGGACAAAAAACCCACAAATCTGCTGGAAAAGGGACATTCACAACAAAATAAATGGCCCTTACTCATATGAAAATATGCTTAGCTTCATAATAAAATAAGTGATAATTAAAACAAGACTAAATACTGTTTCTCATCTATCCAATTGGCAAAAATTCGAGACAATACACACCTACTGGCAAGGCTGTGGGGAAACACTCACTGTTTGTTGTTGGGGATGCAAAATAACACACCCTTTTAGAGGGGAATGTGGCATTAGTAACAGAACTATAGGTCCAGTTACTCTTTGCCCCAGCAATCTCTCTTCTAGAAATTTACCCAAAGATACACCCCAACAAAACAAAACTATAGTTCCACGAGCTTATTCAATATGGCAGTGGACGTTAGAAACTACTGGAAACAACCTCAATGCCCACACACAGGAAATGTGGAGAATGGACGGTGGGGCATCCGCCCGGTGGAAAACCACGCAGCTAAAAGAGTGCTACAAACTGACGTGGGTTGAGCGGCAAGGAATGTGCAAAGAAGAATATATAGTGTGTGGACACATGCCTAAGAAAGAACAGGGAATAAGAAAAAAATATATACTCATATTTGGAAAAGCAAAAAGAGACCAGAAACGAATTAAATTGTTTTCCTGTGGGGATGGGTGGAATGGCTTGGGTGGACCTGGGAGGAACTGATACTTCCCTGAGTATACCATATCCTTTTGCAGAGCTTTTGACTTTTGGAACCAAGTTAATGTTTTATGTGTTCAAGGTAAGTAAACTCAACCGAGAAAGAAAACACCTAAGATTGGATTCAAGTGTGAACAAATGAGGCTGAATGGCCCCATGACCGCGGCTTGCCCAGGGTGGCGGCAGCGGTTGCCCTGACCCTCCCCACGGGACCTGACCTGCCCCGGCCAAGGGGTGGGGCCCATTTCTCCACCCCCCTGAGTCTGAGAAGTTCCTGGGAGTGTTTGGATGAACAGGAAATGGCAGAAATGATGCCGAGCCAATTCTGGAAAATTCCTTAATTGCCCTGGAAGTAATGGTGCTTCCTCCTTGCAGCAGTCTAGGCACCTCCACTGGGAGGAGGGTCCGGGCGCACGTGTGACGATACCACCTCGGCCATCGCCCCAGCCGGACTGCTAGGTGGCTCCAGCCTGGCCCCTCCCTGACAGCACCTGCGTGGGACTCCCCACCAAGAACCACCCAGCTGAGCCCAGCAACCCTCACAGGCAAGAAGAAATGGTTGTTTGGAAATCCTATATTTTGTCATCAATTTTAGACAGTGACAGATATTTGGACAGATATTGATACCTAGAAGTGGCGTGCTGCCAAAACGAAGCACTAAAGCACACAGCTGGTGCTGGCTTTGAGCACGGCCAGTGAATGCAGGCCAGAGGGGCCTCAGAAGACAGTTGATGGACGCTGGAAAGATGGTGACAAGGTTATCGCTGGAACTGGGGGCAATCGATCCAATTTAGCACAGCTGTGGGCCTTGGAGACATGGACAATAGAAAATGTACCAACCTGGGGGGTTGGGCCAGGTAAGCAGGAAGCACGGATGGGCTTCTGTTGGTGGCATAGGATAAAGCATCAACAGACAGTGACACCATGGGAAAAGGCAGTGTGGTTTGCTAACAGAGTTTACAGAATTTATTAGCCAGGACTTGCTGGGCTTAAAAAGAAAACTGCTTCTCTTTGTCCAGCCAGCCAATGTTTTAAAAACTATAAAAAATGACCACAGGTACAGCTCCCATCCAGGGTCTTCCCATAAGACGTGGTCTCAGAGTGAAATTCAGATCAGGAATCACCAGTGAGACCCTGTGTTTATACAACTGAGGATTTTAAGGCCCTGCTTTCAATGAGACCCTCTCAGCTAGTAAAAAGGGCCTCCGAGAATTTCAGGGACCTTGTCTGACAGCACTCCAACTTGTGCTTAAGTGGAGGGGCTTGTTTTGCAGAGATTTGTGCATTTAGTTTTCTCTAATGTACTGAACCCCAAAGAGATTCAGAGAAAATCTGAACAAGGTTTTTTTTGTAGATGCAGACAAGCTCGTTCTAAAATGAATATGGAAAGGCAAAAGAACCACAAAAGCTGGAACAATTTTGAAAAATAAGAATAAAGTGGCAAGAATCAATGTACCAAATTAAAAAATGTTTTGCATGAGGAAGAACAAAAAAATGTCAATATTGCAGGGTGTTGAAAATAGATGGTAATTCGTATTTTAAAACTTTAACTTATGTGTGAGACTAAGGCAAAAAATGTTTCTTTGGTACAAAATTTACATGTTGACTAGTGCAGTTCCTAATATAACTTATTGGATAATTTAATTGAACACCATAAGTACATGGAACCTTGAGTAGGGCATAAGATTTTGTAGGTTTGTCCAGACTGATGCCCCGATAAATCCCAGTGTGATTTGAACAGTGAATAAAAAAGTATTTTCAGAGTCCCTTTGGGGGGAATGGTGAGAAAGGGAGAAAATTTAATTTCCCCATCTGGAGAATTCCTGCAAGCAGTGGGGACAACCAAATCAATAGGCTGAACCCTCAATCTTGGGGTTTATTCATATGAAATTTATCCCCACAAAGGATAGGCTAAGCCTACTTAAAAATAGCCTAAGTGTCACCCCCAGAGAACCTCTTTTTTGCTCAGATGTGGCCTCTCTCTCTCTCTTAGCCAATATGGCAAGAAAACTCTCTGCCCTCCTCTTCTCTACATGGGATATGACTCCCAGGGGTGTAAACCGTCCTGGCAATTTGGGACAGAAATCCTAGAATAAGTCGGGACTCAGCATCAAGAGATTGAGAAAGCCTTCTCAACCAAAAGAGGGAAGAGCGAAATGAGAGAAAATAAAGTGTCAATGGCTGAGAGATTCCAAACAGAGTAAAGACGTTATCTTGAGGGTTATTCTTATGCATTATATAGATTATCCCCTTTTTAGATTAAAGTGTATTAGAGAATCTGGAGGGAAGTGCCTGAAACTGTAGAGCTGTGTTCCAGTAGCCATGTTTCTTGAGGATGATTGAATAATGATATAGCTTTCACAATGTGACTGTGTGATTGTGAAAACCCTGTGTCTGATGCTCCTTTTATCTATGGAATGGACAGATGAGTGAAACATATGGATTAAAAGTAAATAAATAATAGTGGGAACAAATGTTAAAATAAAAAATGTATATATATATGTCAGGTAGATGGAAATACTAGTGGTCAATGAGAGGGAAGAGTATAAGGTATAGTATGCATGAGTTTTCTCTTTTTTTGTTTTTATTTCTTTTTCTGGAGTGATGCAAATGTTCTAAAAAATGATCATGGTGATGAATACACAACTATGTGAGGATATTGTGAGCCACTGATTGTACACCATGTATGGAATGTTTGTATGGTAAGAATATATGTATTTGTATGTTGTTTTGTCAATAAAAATTTTAAAAAAGGAATCAACGTACCAGTTTTAAGATTTACTAGCAGCTACAATAGTCAAATTGTAAAAGTTATTGCACTATTGTAGTATGACGGGGGATAGGACGTGCAACTCAATGGAACAGAATCCAAAAAAAGCCCCACACATTACAGCCAGCTTTGAGGAAGGACAATCCTTTCAACAAATGATGCTAAAACAACTGGGCATCAACAGGCAGAAAAAAAAAAAAAAGGATCCTTGGCCTAAACTTTACATCACAAACAAAAATTAACTCAAAATGAGTCATAGATTTAAATGTCAACCACAGAACTTTAAAAGTCCTAGAGGAAAACACAGAACATCTTTGGAACCTAGAGCCAGGTGAAGAATTCTTTGACATGATGCCAAAAGCACAATCTACAGGTACAAAAAATAAATAAATGAACAGGACTTCACCAGAATCAAAAGGGCCCTTTTAAGAGAAAGAAAAACAACCTACGGATGGAGAGAATGTACTTGCAAACCATATATCTGACAAAAGACTTGTACCTAGAATCTATAAAGAACTTCAACCTCAACATTTAAAAAGACAAACACTCCAATTAGAAAATGATCAAAAGACAAGAGCAAACGCATCCCCAAGTAGAATATACAGATGGCCAAGAAGCACATGGAAAGACACTCACCATCACTAACCATTGGGGAAATGCAGACTAAAACCACAAGGAACAGCTACTCTGCACCTATTAGAACAGATGGAATTTTTAAAATAGTGAAAATACCAAATTCTTGCAAGGATGTGTAGAAACTGACTCTCTCCTACATTGCCTGTGGAAATGTACAATGCACAGCTGCTCTGGAAGACATTTTGGCAGTTTCTTAAAAAACAAAATAAGTTCTTAGCGTACAACAACCCAAGAATTGCACTCCTGGGTATTTATCCCAGAAAAATAAAAGCTTATGTCCACAATAAGCATGTACAAAAATGTTTATAGCAGCTTTACGTGTAACAGCCAAAATCTGAAATTAGCACAGATGTCCTTCAATGGATGATCAACTAAACAAACTGTGGTGCATCAGTGCCATGGAACACAACACAGCAATAGAAAACAAACAATTCTTAATTCATATGACAGCATGGAATGTTCTCAAAAGCATTATGCTAGGTGAAGGAAGACAGACTCAAAAGATTGCTTACTATATGACTCATTTATATAAAATTCTCAAAATGACAAAATTATATAGAGAAGAGACTAGTGGTTGCCTGGGGGTAGGAATGCGGCAGTAGGGCGGGCACTCTGTGAAGGAAAAGCTCAAGGGGACCTTGGTGGCGATGGACAAGTTCTGAGCCTTCATTGTGGTGGTAGAGAAATCTACCCACATGACAAAGTGGCAGAGAACTGCACACACTCACACACACGCTCATACACATACAGACACGGGGTAAGTCGAACTGGTGAAATCTCAATAAGATCTGTGAATTGCACCTACGTTAATTTCCTGATTGTGACATTGTTTCGTGTCTTTGCCAGATGTCAACATTAGGGAAAACTGGGTGAAAGGTATATAGGATCTCTCAGTACTATTTTTTGCAGCTTCCTTCAAATCTATAATTGTTTCAAATGTAAATTTTTTTAATGGCATCAGCAAAAGATTCAATCCAGGGTTCTTCACATACAATGTGGCCTCAGGTAAAGTTCAGCTCAGGAGGCAACTGTAGGACCCTTTATTTACACCTCTAGGATTTCAAGGTTGTGCCTTAAATGAGACCTTCCAGCTAGAAGAAAAGGGCCTCTGCGAACACTCATGGCATTGACCCACATGCCCTGACATGAGGCAAAGTGAAGGGGGCTGGACTGAAGAGATTTGAGGGTAGGGCTTTTCTAACGCGATTAACGCCAAAAAGATTCACAGGAAACCTGCAGTAAGTAAAGACAGCTGTGCCTGAAGAAGCATCGTCAGCCTGAACAGAAAGGGACAGAGACAGTCAAGAGGGACTGAGGACTCAGGGCCCCCCACGTTGGCTGCAGATCCACGACGCTTCCCGTGAACCAGCAAACATGACCCAGACCCAGGGTGGGAGAAAGGACTAAGGAGACTCTCCCTCAGGAGGGGGCCAACGTATATGTCAGCGGCCTTTAGAGAAGGGGGAACTGGCAACGTGCCCTTAGCTGGATTTCAAAACTGCTATGGAGCAGGGTATGCTATTTCCCTCCCAGTCACCACCGCTTACTGTGGTAAGATACACATAATATAAGATTCGCCATTTTAACCATTTTAGGTGTATAATTCAGTGGCATTAATTACACTCACAAAGTTGTGTGGCTGTCACCGCTATCACCACAAATAAAACTCTGTACCCATTAAGCAGTAACTCCCCTTTCCTCTCTCCCTTAGCCCCAGGAAACCTCCAATCTACTTTCCATGCAGCTGCCTAATCCTGGATATTTCGTATCAATGGAATCATACAATATTTGCCCTTTTGTGCCTGATTTATTTTGCTTACTATAATGTTTTCAAGTTCCATCCAAGTTGTAGGATGGTTCATCTCTTCATTCCTTTTCACGGCCAAGTAATAGTCTCCTGTGCCGATGTGCCGCCGTTTGTTGCCCCCTTTTGCATGTGTGTCCTGTGGCTCCCTGCAGTGCCGCTGGTGGCAGGCGTGCGAGGCGTGAGGACATGTCTTTTTGGTTCACAGGTCCATGACAAGGAGGAGCCCCTGGGCCCCATCCACACCTGCATGTGATTTGGATCCTGGAATGGAGGTGGTGCCATGCTGCGAGGAGAGTGTGGTGTTGGGAGAGGGATCAGCTCTGCACGTGGGGGGACTGAACCGAGGCTCGGCACAAGACCCTGATAGCCGTACTTCCCAAGGGTGGCACAGTGCTAACCCCTCCCTCATATTCTTCTGCTATGTGAGCTCACCAGCCCACCTGAGCCATGGAATTTATTTCTGGGTATAAATCTTGAACTTTACTCACTTAGGTGTTTTCAGCAGTGACATAGGGTATAGCTGTTCTGAAACCACCTCTTGCGCATTCTGTGATTGCAGAATGAGCACTCATACTTCACAGTGGGAAAAGGGAGAGACAAATATGGAATAGTGGAAGAAAGGAAGAAACCTATGGTAGTAGAGTCATATAAGAAAAGTCGGTGTGAACTCGGGGCTTTTTCAATGTATGTGTGTGTGTGTGTCCCCCTATTTGTGCACCATCCTGGCCCTGTCCACTGGAGGGCTGAGAACAATGACCTCAGCAGTGGGCACGTCCAATGGACAGATGTGGCCCCTAACTTCTATTCTCCCCCAAAAGGAACCAGGGCTCTTGGAGAGATGGGTGATTCCAGGAGGGAAGTAAGCAAGATAGGCCTTGAACTTCAGGAAGGGGCTACCACTGGTAAACCTAAGACAAATTGAACATCAAAATGAATAATGACAACAATGGACTAGAATGCATGGAACTGGGAAAAAAGAAGACCCTGTGTCCATATTCATTTCAGAAAGCAAACAAAGAATATGAGAAGGGAAAGTCTTCCTTTACAGTAGGATATCAACTGAGAAATATGAACAAACACAAGTTGGAAAATCATTTTGCAATCAGTATAGAAATAAATGATTCAAGCAAGATCCACAAATGGGTGCTACAACCATTGCATCTCAACAGGCTGGGCAACAGTGTGATTCTGTAGTGTTAAAGCCCCCACAGGTGAGACCCCACAGGTGAGTCACCCCCCACAGGTGAGTCACCCCCCGCAGGTGAGACCCCACAGGTGAGTCACCACCTGTTTGGGACATGGGCAGGAAAGCGGCTGAGACCACCTCAGCCAAACCATCACAGCAGCATCACCAACGGCGGGACAGACTGACTGCATCCCCGGGGGGCGCACAGGGCCTCACCCCTGCCTGGGTGGGAGGGGAACGAGCGTGGGGGTGGCGTGGCGCGCGATGGAGGGCCTCTACACGACCCACTGCTCGCCAAACGTCAGTGTCGCCAGCAAGGACGGGCTGAGGAGCCTGAGCGACAAGACAGACCGAGCCCTGCGCCATCCTGGCTCGAGGACGAAACGGAGATGCCGTGAAGGGGTCGTCAGGGCGGTCGGTATGCGGCCATGGACCGCGCTGCGGTAACAGCGCTGCTGCCACGTTAAATTTCCCAGAGGCAGCGGAGCACGGTGCCGCGTTTGAAAACGTCCTTTATCTTGGGAGATATGCACGGAAGTATTTTGAGCTAAAATGTCACAAAATCCGCAACTTGCTACCTGGTTTAGAAGCTAACAATAATAATAAATGGGTGTGTGCAGACACGCTTGTAGATACACACGTGAACACACACAGGGCACAAGTGGCAGAAGCATTAGCCACTGGTGAAACCAGATGGGTGGGCGGTTGTTGGATTGTTCCTGCGGTTTTCAACAGGTTTG
>PVIY010050306.1:0-16278 GCA_004026745.1 Myrmecophaga tridactyla
TTCAATAAAACTGTGATACTTAGGTCTTATTTCTTTGTGTGTGGTCTTTAGAGTATGGGCACAGGGCAATCCAGGACAGAAGAATGGCATTTATTGTCTATAAAAGGGGAGGAGTTTCCCAAGGGCTGCCTTGACATCCTTGTTTCTCAATGTGTAGATGAGTGGGTTTAGGGTGGGGCTCACAGCTGTGTACAACACTCCAGCCAGTTTGCTTCTCTCTGGGCTGTAGCTGGAGGCCGGGCTCATGTAGGCAGAGACCACAGCTGAATAGTAGACAGAGACCACGATGAGGTGGGAGGAGCAGGTGGAGAAGGCCTTCCTCTTCCCCTCGGCTGAGCGGATGCGTAGGATGCTGGCAATGATGAAGCCATAAGACAGGAGGGTGAGCAGGAAGTTGGTGTATCCATAGAAGGCATCGGCCAAGAGGGTCATGATGCTGTTTATATAGGTGGGACTGCAGGAAAGCAGAAACGTTGGAGGGATCTCACAGAAGAAGTGAGTGATTACATTGGGGCCACAGAAGGAGAGCTGTGCTATCAGACCAGTGTGGATTGAGGCATTCAGGGCACCAGTGAGCCAGACTGCCACAGCCAGTGCCAAGCAGAGCTGCAGGCTCATCAAGGTTCTATAATGCAGTGGCCGGCAGATGGCCACATAACGGTCATAAGCCATGACTGTGAGCAGCAGCAGCTCAGCACATGTAGACCAGGCCAGGAAGAAGAGCTGGGCCATGCAGCCCTGGAAGGAGATGGTGTTGTCCTCTAAGGCCAGGCCAGCCAGCACCTTGGGCAGCACAGTGGAAGTGCAGGCAATGTCCATCATGGCCAAATTGAACAGGAAAAAATACATGGGACTGTGGAGACCAGAACTGCAGGTGATGACGGTGATGATCAGAGTGTTTCCCACAAGAGCCAAAGTGTAGAGGAAGAAGAAGCAGCCAAGTAGGGGCAGCCTCAAGTGTGGGTTTTCTGAGAACCCCTGCAGCACAAACTCTGTCACTACTGTCTGGTTGGTCTTCTCCACCTGTCCAGGCATGACTTCTGGGCACCACTCCACGTGGTCATCAGTGCTGGACCTGCTTTCTGGAACTCTGCAGAGGTGACATGATAAGTGCTTCAGGCTCTTGTTTCCTTCTGTGTCTATTTTATACCTCACCCTGCTCTTGGAAAAAGAAGGAGTCACTTGGGTTAAGTGATGCAGGCCCACTTATTTGCAAAACTACAATGCAGAGCAATGCTTTCCTGAAAACCACATATCATTTAATGACTTTTCATTTCATTTTCCCTTTGAAATATTTTCCATCTAGGTTTGTGTTCTGGACCGACCCACACTTACCCTACCCTTCCTCCTCAGTGAGGACAAAGAGAGCATCCCTTGCAGAGGACTCTGTTCCTTCTCTCACTCTCTGTCCCATTCATGTGCTCTCATTTTCCTACATGGCCTCAGGGACAATGTTTCTGCCTCCTGGTCCTACAATGAAAGCTCTGTTTAATGTGTCATCTCTGAGTCTTTGAATCACCTGACACTACCCTGCATCTCAGGATCATTCCTCCATAGCTGCCCTTTACATCTCTTTTGGGATGGGGTCTTCTTGTCTCTCCTTCCATGTGCATGATTCCTCACATTTGGTCTTTGGGTACCTTGCCTCTCCCTCTGTCCTCTTGGTCTATCCTCCAACTCTGACAGCTGGTTCTGTCCACACTCTAACATTTGCAGATCTATCACTCCAGGTGATCTCCCTTCCATGCTACCGTCCTGCAAATCACAAGAATTTTTGTAGTTTTCTGACTTGATGAACTGCAGACTTTCAAACTCAACCTCACATATTGCCCACTAACATGTCCTTCTTGGGCTGGTTCCCTCAGTACCGTCACCTTCCCTGGCTGGACCCTCAGCCATCCAAGTCTCAGGTGTAGATTCTGGGGAGCAAGTCTTCACTTCTCTGGCTCATTGCCATGTCTTTAGCTCCTGGCCATAGTAGGCACTGAATAGGCATTTGTTCAATGAACAAGTGATAGTATTTTACATCTTGGTTACCTCTCATGGAACCAGCTTCCAAAGACTGCAGGTAAAATTTCCTAAACATCTCTCAAAATATCTCTGTACCCTATTTTATGTATTCATTTTGGTTAGATTTTTGGCATCTTCAGGATGTCCAGTTTCTTGTTGCAACAGGTACCCCATATATTCTTCAATGAAGCCAGGGTGACCATCCTAAAGGAAACCCCAATACTGGTGTTCCCTCCTTTAAAGTGACCAAAATCACCCTGAATTTTTGTCTATGTTCAGTCTTCTTGTTTGATGTGGAAGGTCTTCCTGAGAGGGCCCTGGTGCCTCTTGCAGGGTTTCTCAGTGAGGAGACCTGGACTCACACCTTAATTACTAACTCATTATCCATGAGTGGGCCACTTGGGTCCAAAGTAAGTACAAAAAAACAGAAAAAAATTCAGATTTCTTATTCCCCATGTAACAGAAGTTGAAAGAATCTCCATCTTATCTCCACTTGGAAATCTTGCAAATGATACGCATGAGAAAAATAATTCAGAGCAAGAATTTTAGCCAAGGGAACCTAGGAAATGCAGATATTTGAAAACTGGGTCAGAATTTCTGCTTTTTTAACGCAGGCAAAACATTGTCCATCTAGATGTATGCAGTTCCATAAAATGTATAAATGTGATGCATTTTAAAATACTGAAAATTTTCCAAATGTTTGCTGACAACAATAAATTAAGAATCAATGGCAATATTATAATTAGAACAATGCCAGCTCTATGGAAATTTCATGGTAAATTTCTAAATAACACATACATCCAAGAAATAGTAAGAAAAATTAGAGAATATCTTTATTAAAAAATATATCATGTCATGCTTTTTTCGAAGCAGACAAGTAGTAAGTTGTGAGAAATTTTACATTCCATTTATTTTACAATTAAATGTATATTAGGAGAGAGTGGTAATGTTTAAAGTCAGTACCCTATGTTTCTAATTTAAGAAGGAACAAACTAACACAGTTGAAAATGGAGTAAATAAAAAGTAGGAAAATGTAAGTGTAACCACAGAAATTAATGAAATAAAATCAAACAGTAGAGAAAATAAGCATATTTAGATGTTGGTCATATAGAAATATTGGCAATTTGGTAATAGCCTGGAAGGACTTATAATGACAAAAAAGAAGGATAACAGTAATTATTATGAAGAAGAATGACAGAAAGAACATATCTACACATCATATAGATCTTAAAATGATAGTAAGAGAACATTATGATAATGTGTAAGGCAAAAATTTAAAAAACAGAAGAAATGCATAGATTCTTTGAAAAACACAACTGACAAAACCAATAAAAAATAGAAAAATTCTAAATACTTTATATTGCTGTAAGACATTGAATTCCCCATAAAAATAATCTTCACTTGGATGGATACACTTGGGATTTTTTGCTAAGATCTAATGAAGAAATGATATTAATACTGCACAGACTCAGAAGATAATGGAGGGAAAACCCTTTCCAACTTTTTTTATGAGCTCAGCAGAAATAGGTAAAACTCAAAAAGCTATGGCCTAGAAAAAATAATTTAAACACAGACCTCTAACTAAAAATGTATGAGAACTTACTGAGGGAAGTTAAGTAAGAGATACACCACTTTCATGAATTAAAAAGAATGAAATTAGTACAATTCCAACAGTCTAGTAATTGAACTGTAGGTTTAATGCAACCACAATCTTAATGCTAGCAGACATTTTGCAAAACAGAAGTTGCCAAACTGATTTTGAAATTGAGAGAAAAAAAAACCCACCACAAAGCACCGATAATAGAAAAAACAATTTTGAAGAAAAGAACGCATCTGATGGATTTATGATGCATGGACATAGGAGTAAAATGATGAATGCTACCATAATCACATCACATTCATTTTTATTTATGGATATACAAATAAATCACTGAAATAGAATATTTTTGAAAGATAGATGCATACATTTTAGTCGAGTGATTGCTGTGATAATGTGTTAAAAATTTCTATGGGAAAGGAATGTCTTTTCAATAAATTATGTTGGAGGAACCGAATGGAAATATGGAAAAAATACAAACTTTGACTGTTACCTCACTCTTTATAAATATTGATAATTGTTTAGTTATAGCCTGATGAGGGAAGGTAAAATTATAAAGTTTCCAAAAGCAAATATAAGAGAATATCTTTACCATCTGATAGGCAACATTTGTTAGGCACAATTTCTTAAATAGGGCACAAAAGTACTAATGATAAGAGATTCACTGCTAAGCCAGTCTTCATAAAAATTAAAAGCTTCTCCTCTTTGCTAGACACTATTAAAAGTGAATAAGGATCCCACACATTGGGTCATCAAGAACTCATATACAGTCTATGTGAAACGCCCTTTCAACTGAAAAGTATGAAGTCAAACTACTTAACACAAAACGGGTGATTGATGAAATAGAATGCCTACAAACCACAATTTGTGGATGACCAATAAATGCATCAAAAGTTCTAAACAATATTAATTATCAGGAACGGATGAAAGAATTGCCCACCGCGAATTCTATGTATACAAAACTCTCTTTCAAAAATGAGGGAAGAATTGAGACATCCTCAGATCAAGAGAGAATTTGGTGCTTGCTTCAGCAGCACATATACTAAAATTGGAACGATACAAAGAAGATTAGCATGGCCCCTGTGCAAGGATGACACGCAAATTCGTGAAGCAGTCCATATTAAAAAAAAGAGAGAGAGAGAGAGAATTTGTCACCATTATAGCAGCCTTCCTAGAATTGCCAAGGGAATTTCTGCAGGTTGAAAGCAAAGGGCAATAGAAAATTGATGAAGCCACATGAAGAAATAAATATCTTAGTAAAGATAATGACATAGGTATATATAGATGCCAGTGTCATTGTATGATGATTTGTAGCTCTATTTTTTTCTTCCTAATGGACCTAAACAGAAATGCATAAAATGTGGTGATAGAGCAATGGTTTTGGATTCATGATGATAAATATTTGATTTGAAAAAAGAATTTTGTATAGTTGGGGGGTATAGAACATACTCCATGCACGCTCTTGAGATGTTAAATTGGTAATGAAGCAATCAAGATTGTTATAGATTTAGGTTGCTAAAGTTAAGCTCCATTGTAACAGCAAGGAAAATGTCAGAGAATATGAAACTTCAGGCTACCAGAGTGGGTCACAGGGGCCACGGGGAGTTAATACATTATGTAGGGTTTCTGTTTGGGGTGATGGGAAAGTTTTAGTGAAGGATTGTGGTGAAAGTACCACAATATGGTCAGTGTGATGAATCTCACTGCTTTGGAAGGGTTGGGATAAGAAGATTTATGTTGTGTATATGTCTGCAAAGTTTTAGAAAATGCATGGCAGCAACTAAACAGATAATGAAAACGCATTTTACTGGAAGACATCTAAGAATGGAGGCAAAAAGTCTCAAAAGGACATTATTGGGATATAAGAAAAAAAATTGGAAGATTCACTGTAAAGCTTTACATTAACATTAAATTTCTTGAACTTGACAACTGCACTTAGGCTGATTACATAAGTGAATATACTTGTTCGTGAGTAATGTACATGTATTCAAGGGGTGTGATGTGTGCACCTGCTCCCCAATGTTCAGAAGACAGATATAGCTAGAGTGATAGATAGATAGAGGGATAGAAAAATAGATTCATTATCGGTAGAATGATACAATAATGCTGGTAATGCTGGATAACTGGAGAAGTTGGGGTATGTTGGAATTTGTCCTTGCATAATCCTGAAAGTTTCAAATTCTTTCAAAAATATAATAAGTTGAAAAATACACATAGAGCTCTACAATGCAAAGAGTGAATGAACACTAATGCAAACAACGGGCTTTAGTTAAAATAATGTGTCAATATTGGTACATGAATTGTAACAAGCATTCCATGCTAAAATGAGATGATGCTCTAATGGGAAACTGTACATGGCTGACAGTGTGGAAGGAGAGTGTAAGGGAATGCTCTATATTTTCTGCACAATTTCTCTGTAACCTACAACTACTTAAAAATGTATATAAAAACTTTTAAAACACTAAAGGAGCAATAAACCAGTAATCATCAGATGCCTACTCACTGGCCTTAGCAAAGAATACTGATATACCACTCTTGAGGTTGGATTCAAGGAATATATTTTTATCTCTTTCCTTCAGTGCCAGGAGCTGACATGTACCGGGAATCAATCATGTCCCTCCCTACCTTACACACTGCAGAGGGGGCCTGGGCCCACCCAAAGCTGTGGGGCTCCTTCCATGCATTCAGGATGCTGCTGCACTCCTTGTCTGCTTGGAAGCCAGAGTGAGGTCTAATGTGTTCCCCTGGAGAAGACAGTAAATGGTCGAGGCTGCAGCTCCTGTGAGAGGCCATGGGAGAGTCTAGGAATTTGAGAGTGTTTCCATGACTGGCCTGGAACAGCCCCACAAAGAAGTGAGTGAGGACAAGACCTTAGAGAGGACAGCAGCACAGCTGTAAGAGCTGAGGGTCTGTTGGGACCCAGGCTGCCTTTGGTCCACCACTGTGGCCACAGCCTCCCCTGTGCCCCTCCCTGTGCTGACATGTAAACCTTGATGCATGCTGGGTACTCTGAAGGAAGGGGTCAACTGTCTACAACCCTCATATCATGCTGTTGACCCACTTAATTCTCTCTCTCAATGTCTGACTTTTAAGGGGAAATTGCTACAATATTTAGCTGACTTTATCTAAGTGTGAATCTACCATAGACACAGCCCTGCCAGACCTAATAGGACAGCATTCATATTTCCCTTTCATTATCTGAGGCTCTTTTTCTACTCTTGAATGTTGATCTGTACACTTTGGGGTCAGAGAATTGGTGTCGTCAACCACCTCACAAATTTTTCTCTGGAGGCCATCACTGAGTAGGAGACCCCCAAGTCTTCTCTAGTCATGGACATGGTTCTTAGATTCTTAAATTTTGCATTACTGACAAGGCAGTTGAGAGAGTATACAAGATATTAAAACATAAAATAATAGGCAGGAGCAAATTTAGTGACCATTAAAAAGTTGACCTTATACTTTTTCTATAGTAGAGCATGAAGCCAAATGATTGCTGTGATAATCTTATCTTTGGTCATGTGTTTTTCATATAAACTTGAAGTGTTACTTCATCCAGAAAATGATGCCATTTGAAATTTCATAAGCCTCCATATTAAGTCTCTAGAACTATGAACAATTCCATTCTTACTGTGAAATAAGTATTTTATAAGCTCCCATATTTCAGCCTAGGATTCAATGCTTCACTCACCTTTTCACTCACCAGTGACCTTGGTGGACATTTTGGGAAATTGGCTTCGGTGACAGTAGGTGCTAAGTGACCATGGACACCTTCCCCTGTGAAGTGAGTCTCTAACCCTCATCCTTGTATTTCTGAGCTGGAATAACTGGCCTTCAAGTCAAACTCTGTTTTCCCAAGACCAGGGACAGGTGTTTGTCCTGGGGAGGCAGACTCCAAGGGAAATCTCTCAGGGGCAATTAAACAGGGCTCTGTGGTTCATTACCAATGCTTTCTGTAAATTAGGTTCTGAGGATAGAGTTGGGCAATTTGAGCTTCAACTTCTAAGGCCAAGAGCAGCTCAGCACAGGAGCATATCATTCTAACAATACTCCCCTCGTTATTTGCTTGACAGCATTACCTTTTTATTTTAAGGTGTTCCTATGTAGAAGAATTCACTAAGCTTCAATCCAATTCAGTTAAGTCTACTCTGTCTTAAATTTGTATTCTAGTAATTGTATATATTATTAAAATCACCCATATCATGCAATATATGCTATATGTATTTTTGTTTTATTATGCATCTTTTCTCCCTACATTTAAGCAATGGAAGTAATTGCTTATATTTCCATTCAGTACCCCTTTACCATTTTATTGAAAATATTTTTATTCCTAAAGCAACATACAACATAAAAGCATTCTTAACATACAAACATTTCATACATGGTGTACAAACATTGGCTCACAATATCATCACATATTTGTGTGTTCATCACTATGATCATTTGTTTTGCACATTTGCATCTCTCCAGCAATAGAAAGAAAAAAGTAAAAGAAAAAACTCATCCATACCAAATCTCTACCCTCCCTCTCATGGACAACTAGTGTTTCCATCCACCCACTTTATTTTAACCTTTTTCCCCCTATTAATAATTTTTTATCCATTTTTTTACTGATCTGTCTATACCCTAGATAAAAGGAGCATCAGATACAAGGTTTTACAACACACAGTCACATTGTAAAAGATATATCATTATACAATCATCTTCATGAAACATGGCTACAGGAGCACAGCTGTACATTTTCAGGTACTCTAGCCACTCCAATACATGATAAACTAAAAGGATATCTATATAATGTATAAGAGTAACCTCCAGGATAACTTGTCAACTCAGTTTGAAATCTCTCAGCCACTGACACCTCATTTTTTCTCATTTCTTCCTTCCCCTCTTTGGTCAAGAAGGCTTTCTCAATGCCATGATGCTGGGTTGCAGCTCATCCAGGGTCTTCTGTTCCATGTTGCCAGGGAGATTTACACCCCCGGGAGTCTTGTCCCACATAGGATGGAGGACAGTGAGTTCACCTGCTGAGTTAGCTTAGAGGGAGAGGCCACATCTGGGCAACAAAAGGGGATGACTCTTATGCATAATTATAAGTAGGCTTGGCTAATCTTTTCAGGAATAAGTTTCATAGGGGTGAGCCCCAAGATTGAGGGCTCAGCCTATTGATTAGGTTGTCCCCATTGCTTGCAAGAATACCAGGAATTTGCCAAATGGGGTGGTTGAATATTTCCTCCTGCTTCTCTAATCCCCCAAGGGGACTTTACAAATACTTTTTTATTCACTGCCCCAATTATTCTGGGATATATTGTGGCATTATACTCTCCTGGAGAAACCAACTAGATTTCATGCCATATTCAAGATTTCATGTACTTAAGGTATTGAACTAAACAGACCATACAAGTCAAATTAGGTAATGTGCTACCCAAAATGTAAAATTTGGATCCAATAAACATCTCTCTCTTTCATTTCACACAGAAGTTGAAGTTTTAAAGTATAAACCATGTCATCCTTTGTTGGGCACAGATGAGACAGAGGTCACATGCTCACTGCAGAGATATTGCAAATCTGTCTCTGTGGGAATAGGCATCTGATGTCCTGAAAAGACTCAAATGTTGCAAAGCTGCTTGAGTCTGGGGAAGAAGGAGGCCTTGGAAACGTGCAACTTTTGACTCATCTGGCCCAAGGAAGCAGGTGGTTCAGCTCCTGCTTCCTCCTTTCCGTTCTTTAGTTACATTTTTGACTCTCTTTATCTTGCAGCCCTATAAAATAAACACTGCTGAACATCTCCAGGTCTTTGAGTCTCCATCTGAGCTCAAAGTTCCACCTGGTCCCAGCTTTAATTGTATCTTTGTCTCATATGTTTCTTTCTCAATTCCCCATCACCTCCCTTCAGTCCCGACACTGAGCCGCACTGGTCATGGCAATCTTTTATTCTCTACTCTGATCTTCCCCAGTCCTATCCAGATCAGCTTCATTCATATGTTTAGTTGAAACCTGATCCCATTTTAAACAGTTCCTGTATGGGCTAGTGCTGACTTTAATAGCTCCAGACCTTTAACTCTGAGTCTCAGTTGTCACATAAGCACCCAAAGTTTCTGGAAATGACCGGTTCCTAGGTTATATACAATCTGCTCAGTATCTTAGAATTTAGAAATAACAGTTACAACTCCTGAATATATGTGACTGCTGTAAGAGTTCACAATCTAGGACCCTTTACAATAGGTCCCAACCTGAGAACCCAGGCACTTGACTTAAGTTCATTGAGTTTTCATACTATATTAGCCCATATGAGTGAGGTGTGATAATGTTTGTCTTTTCGATTCTGACAATTCATTCAATGCAATCTTTAAGCTTCATTCATCTAGTTGCATGCCTTTTACCTCAGTAGTCCATTGTAGGCATACACCACAGTTCCCCCTCCCATTCCTCAGTTGTTACACTTATGCCACCTCCATCTGCTGTGAATCATGAACAGTGCTGCCATAAACACCAGTGTGCAAATGCCCAGGTATATACTGACCAATGGGGTTTCAGGATCATATGGCAAACCTCCTGTGGAATCCCCACATTACCCTCCAAGGGACTGCACCTCTCAGTCTCCCCACTGATGGTAAATACATACATATCTTCCTCCTCATTTTCTCTAACACTTGTTTCTCTCAATTCATTTTTAAACAGTTTTATTTGCACATCATACAATCTGACCTAAGTAAATAGGCATGCCTTCATCACCATAATCTGCATGCAGACATTTTCTTTAGTTCCACAAAGAATTCATACTCTTCATCCATGTGCCCCACCGGTTGACAGTTAGTTTTGGCATAATGCCTTTGTTACATTCAGTGGGAGCTTATTAAAATATTACGGTTAACCAAAGATTCTAGCTTGCATTGATTGTACTTTGGTTTGCATGACAAAGTCTTTTGAAGCACTGAAATATTCAATTTTGAGTAGTTCCCATTTATCTTTTTTTCTTTTCATTACTTGTGCAATGAGTGTAAAGTCTAGAATACAACCTATCATTAGACATTGAAGATGTTTCTCTTCATTTTCTTCTGGGAGTTTTATGGTGCTGATTCTTAAACTGAGGTATTAGATTAATTTTGAGTTAATTTTTCTATAGGGTTTGAGTTACAGGTCCTCTTTCAATCTTTGGATTATGGATATTGGGTTCTCTGAACAAAATTCATTGAAGATACTATACTGTCCTTGTTGAGTGGACTTGGGACCCATGTCAAAAATCAATTGATAATAGAACTGAGAAACTATTTCTGTACTCTCATTAGATTTCATTGTTAGCATGTTCATTTTTATGCAAGTAATGTGCTGTTTTGTTTAGGGTGGCTTTATAATATGCTTTAAAGTTAGGAATGTGAGACCAACCACTCATTTCTTCCTTTTCAAGATGTTTTAGGCTCTTCTAGGACACTTTCCCTTTCAAATAAAATTGATAATTATCTTTTCCATTTCTGCAAAGTAGACTGTTGCAATTTTGATTGGCGTTGCATTGAATCTGCAGATAATTTTGGTCAGAATTGATATATTTACCACATTTAGCCTTCCAGTCCATGAACATGGAATGTCTTTCCACTTTTTTAGGTCTTCTTTGATTTCTTGTAGCAATGTTGTGTAGTTTTCTGTGAACAAATCCTCTATGACCTCAGTTAAGTTTATTCCTATATTTTGATTCACTTTCTTTTTATTATTAACTGCATTTTTTTCTGCTTACCTCTTTGGATACTTCATTTCTAGAGTTTAGAAACACTATTGATTTTGAACAGTAGTATTGTATCTCACCAATTTGCTGAACACTTTAGTTAGCGAAAGTATCTTTGTTGTCATGTTTTCAGAATTTTCTAAATAGAGGATTATGTCATCTACAAATAGTGACAGTTTTACTTATTCCTTTCAAAATTGGATGTCTTTTCTTTCTTTTTCTTGCCTCAGTGCTTAGCGGAACTTGTAGCATAATGTTGAATCACAGTGGGGACACTTGTCTTGTTCTCAATCTCAGAGGGAAAGCCTTCAGTCTTTTGCCATTCAGTATGATGTTCCCCGTTGGTTTTTCTAGATGCCCTTTATGATATTGGGGAAGTTTCCTTCCATTAATAGTGTTCTAAGTGTTTTTCTCAGGAATGGGTGCTGGGTTTGCCAAATGCCTTTCTGCCATCTGTTAAGATGATCGTGTACTTTTTTCCTTTTGATTCATTAATGTAGTGTGTTATATTATTCATTTTCTTGAGGTGAACCACCCTTGTATACCTGGAATAAAACCCACTTGGTCATGGTGTATAATTCTCTAATCATTGTTGGTTTCAATTGGAAAGTATTTTTTGAGTATTTTTACATCCGTGTTTATTAGAGAGATTGGTCTAAAGTTTTCTTGTCTTGTAACATCTTTAGCAGGCTTTGGTATTTAGGGTGATGCTGGCTTCCTAGAATGAGTTAAGTATTGTTCCTCTTCTTCAATTTTTGGAAGAGTTTGGATAGTAATAGTGTTGATTTTTCTTGGACACTTCATAAAATACACCGTGAAGCCATCCAGTCCTGGGCTCTTCTTTATTGGTATATTTTTCTTTTTCTTTTTTTCTAACATTTTTTATTGTATATAATCATATAGCTACAAAGCAAAGAAATAAAAAAGCAATAGCTTTCAAAGCACCCTTCAACAAATGGTTACAGGGCAGATCCCAGAGTTTGTCATGGGCTACTATAGAATCCTCTCCTATTTTCCTCCTAGCTTCTCCAGAATATAGGAGGCTAGAGGACTTAAATAATTTTTTATCATCACAATTGACTTTATTCCCTTCTTTTTTTGTGGACAATAACATATATAGAAAAAACTTAAAAATTCCCAAGCAGCACCACAATTAGTTGTAGAACACATTTCAGACTTTGACATGGCTTACAATTTCACACTTTTAGGTTTTTACTTCTCACTGCTCTAACATACTGGAGACTGAAAGAGATATCAATTTAATGATTCAGCATTCATATTCATTTGTTAAGTCCTATCTTCTATGTATAATTCCACCATCAACTTTGATCTTTCCATACCTCTCTTTGGGGTTGTTTGGGCTATGGCAATTCTAAATTTTTGTTATTGGAAGGGTCGGTCACTGATATGGGGTAGGGAGATGGAGTGATTGGATGTTTTTGAGAGGCTGGGCTAGGTTTTAGAATTTATCAGGACCCATCTGGAGGTTTTAGGTTTTTGGAAAGTTACTTCATGCCTGGAACAGTTTTCGGACCTTATATATTGCCCTAGGTGTTCTTTAGGATTGGCTGGAATGGTCCTGGTTGGGGGTTGGCAGGTTATGACAGGTAACAAGGTCTACCTGAAGCTTGCATAAGAGCAACCTCCAGAGTAGCCTCTCGACTCTATTTAACTCACTCTGCCCTTGATAGTGTATTAATTACACTTCTTTTCCCCCTCTTGATCAGGATGACATTGTTGATCCCATGGTGCCAGGGCCAGACTCATCCCTGGCAGTCATCTCCCACATTGCCAGGGAGATTTTCACCCCTGGATGTCTTGTCCCACATAGTGGGGAAGGCAGTGCCTTCACTTACCGAATTGGGCTTAGAGAGAGAGAAAGAGGCCACATCTGAGCAACAAAAGAGGTAAGTAACACTTAGGCATACCTATAGGTAGGTTAAGCTTCTCTGCTACATACCTAAGCTTCACAAGAACAAGCCTGAAGATCGAGGATTTGGCCTATTGATTTGGGGGTCCCTGATGTTTGACAGAGTATCATGTGTTTCCCCAGTTCACACACATATTTTCTATACATGTGCACAATCAATGGCTCACAATATCATCACATAGTTGTTTATTCATCACCATGATAATTGTTTTTGAACATTCGCATAACTTCAGAAAAAGAGCTGAAAAGAAAAAAGAAAAATCTCATACATACCATACCTCTCACTCCTCTCTCTCTCATTGACCACTAGTGAGTCCATCTCCCCAATTTATTTTACTCTTTCTATCTTTCCCTTTCTCTCTCTCTCTCCCCCTCCCTCCTTTCTCCTCTCTCTGTTTCTTTCTTTCTTTCTTTCTTTCTTCCTTTCTTTCTTTCTTTCTTTCTTTCTTTCTTTCTTTCTTTCTTTCTTTCTTTCTTTCTTTCTTTCTTTCTTTCTTTCTTTCTTTCTTTCCTTTTTATCCATATTTTTACTCATCTGTCCATACAGTGTGTATAAGGAGCATCAGACACAAGCTTCTCACAATCACACAGTCACATTGTAAATGTTATATCTTTAAACACTCATCTTCAAGAATCGTGGCTACCAGAATACAGCTCTACAGTTTCAGGTACTTCCATCTGGCCACTTCAATACACCATAAACTAAAAAAGGATATCTATATAATGCATAAGAATAACCTCCAGGATAGCATCTTGACTCTGCTTGTAATCTCTCAATCACCAAAACTTTATTTTTTCTCATGTCTCTCTGCCTCTTTTTGGTCAAGAAGTCTTTCTCATTCCCTTGATGCTGAGGTCTTGGCTTATCCCAGGCTTACTGTCCCATGTTGCCAGGGAGTTTATACCGTTGGAAGTCATGGCCCACATAGGAGGGAAGGCAGTGAGTTCACATGCTGAATTGGCTTAGACAGAGAGGCCACATCTGAGCAACTAAAGAGGTTCTCTGAGGGTGAGTTTGGCCTAATTTTAATGAGGCTTAGCCTAACCTTTGCAAGAATAAGTATCATAGGGACAACCCCCACGATCAAGGGCTGGACCTACTGATTTGATTGTCCCTAGAGTTTGTGAGAACATAAAAATTTCTCCAAATGGGGAACTTGAACACCTCCCCCCCTCTCCATTCCACGAAGGGGACCCCATAAATACTTCTTTATTCACTAACCAATCACTCTGGGATTTATTTGGGTTTTGCAGTAACCTGGACAAACCAACAAATTCCAATGCCCTATTAAAGATTCCATGTACTTATGGAGTTCAACTAAACTGACCATAAAAGTTAAATTAGGAAATGCATTACCCATAATATACATTTTGCACCAAATAAGCATCTCTCCCTTTAGTCTCACACAGAAGTTGTGGTTTTGAAATGTGGATGATACAATCCTTTACTCTGTCTTCCAGTATACTTTAGTCCTATCCAGATCAGTTTCATTCATATCCCTAGTTGAAGTCTGTTCCCTTTTTCAACCTTTAAAACAGCTCCTGTAGGGGGTACTGCTGACTTTCATAGCTTCCGAGCTCTAACTCTGAGTCTGTGGTGTCACATAAGTACCCAAAGTCTCTGGGAAAGAACATGTTATATAGAAACAGCTCAGTATCTCAGATTTTAGAATGAACAGTTACACCTTGTTCTAGTTTGCTAGCTGCCAGAATGCAATATACCAGAATTGGAATGACTTTTAAAAAGGGAAATTTAAGAGGGGCGGGGCCAAGATGGCAGCTTAGCAACGTGTGCGTTTTAGTTCGTCCTCCAGAACAGCTACTAGATAACCAGAAACAGTACAAAACAGCTCCCGGAACCACGATAGTGACAGGAAACACAGCACGCCCAGGTCTGGAGCAGCTAGACCGATGGCAACTCGCCGGAACGGTGAGTTCCCCAAAGCCACAGCGGCTGGCAGCCGGCACCCAGTGCCCGGCGCCCCTCCCCCATAGTCGGCTTCTCGGAGGGAAAGGAAAGAGTAGCAGGGACTGAGTCCAACCAAGCGCCAATTGCGGCATTAATAAACAAATTCTGATTACCAAAAATAGGCCCCCAGCTCACGAAAACTGGGCAAGTCAGAAGTCGCTTATTGGGCTAACCGAAAAAGAGGAAAGGGGACAAAACGGGGGTTTTCGTGGCTGTTTCTATGGAGACTTGGCAGCCTCTGGATTCAGCGGCGGGACTTCTCGGGCTGCAACTGCCCCACGCATAGGCGGAAACAGATTGCTTTCAGGGCTGTCTCCCACATGAGCCTTCCTCAGGGGAGGGGTGAAGCCCAACTTAGGTGGAATCCCTCTCTCAAGGAACTCAGACCCCAGTGCTTGGCAAATTGAAGCCATTAAAACCAGCCTACAACCTCTCCTCTGTCTCCACCACGCCCCCAGTAGGGAGAGCCTTCCAAAGTTAAAGGAGACATGACATCTTTTGCTGGTGGGATCCGTAGGCAGACAAGCGCCACCTACTGGGCAGGATAAGAAAAACAGAGCCCAGAGACTTCACAGGAAAGTCTTTCAACCTGCCGAGTCTCACCCTCAGGGAAAACTGATGCAGGTGACTCCTTCCCCCTGGTAGGAGGCCAGTTTAGCTGGGGAAAATCCGGCTGGTGTCAGTAATACCTAGGTAGACCCTCCTAAGGGTGGGGAGGGAAAAGGCACCTTACAAACACGACAAGAAACAAGAAAACAAGAACTGAAAAATTACCCTCTGTTAAACAAAACTTAAACTAGAGGCCCAGAAAAAGCTGAACTGAAGGTCAAAGAACAGATAGACAACAAACTCATCTAGTAACAAAACCCTAGGTAAGATAAGTGAAAGCAACCTCCAGAATAAACTAATTAAGGTAACTAAATGTCTAGACACCAGCAAAAAATAACAAAGCACACCAGGAAAATTGAAGATATGGCCCAGCCAAAGGAACAAATCAATGGTTCAAATGAGATACAGGAGCTGAAACAACTAATACTGAATGTACAAACAGAAATGGA
>PVIY010050307.1:0-16275 GCA_004026745.1 Myrmecophaga tridactyla
TAGAATATAAATGATTCTTTAGTAACAATTTTTCAAAATTCCAATGTTTAGGTTTTGAGACAACTTTAAACAAGTCGCTTCTGTCATTATTATACATAATAATACATTATGTACTATTATTAAATTCAACAAGCAAGTTATTTTGTTACTTCAGTGTTTAAAAATTATGAAATTTTCCAACCCTAAATCTTTACTCCTCTTGGCTCCTTGTTTTCCCTTGAGGGAAGAAAAGAACCAAACACGAACTTTTCATCTATAACAGTTCACACCCAATTTTCAGCTGGGGCTTAAAAATATGAATAGGAGATTTTTCCATAAGCAAATTACATTATCTTCTGAAATTGACCTTTCGATAAAGTCTCCGCATGAGGATCAAGCAATCGTGAGTCACTCTGAGCTGCTGGAGGGGTTGGGGAGTCTGGGAGAGGCTTCACCACGGCATTCGCCTGTGTTCTAGTTGAACAGTTGTTTAGTTCAACTAGTTTAACACAGGAAAGTCAGGAAGTAAAAATATGCCAAGCATTTCTAAACCTACTCACAATTGGGCATCCCAGATGACCAAAGGACAAAAAGAACCTCACAAATCCATAATACGAATCACTGAGCCTAAAGGGAACTTCAAACTGAATCGTTCGTTTAGCCACTTTGTTCTGGAACAGGCTGAGCCACATAACGGAAAAGGGCCTCACGTGCTCCACAACCATTACGGGAAAGCCTCATAACGGGCCCCTGAGGCGTCATCACCCAGGTTCGCAGGGGAGGAAATTCAGGCTCCAGAGGCTGGGGGATCTGAGAGTGAGGCACTCACACCACCCAATTTTTTTTTTTTTTTGACATTACTCAAAGGTTGTTTAAAGCTACAAACGTGAGCATTTCAAACCTCCCCCAGTGAGTCTATGCAGAGGCACAGAAACTATCGTTAAAAAATGTATAGGTTCAGATTGTTTGAATTATGTTCAAGCAGGGCTCTGAAAATATCAGAATAAGAAACACAGCATTTCTGGAATACGGAGAATGGGAATATCCCTTCTTCAAACAACCGTGGGGTTTCCTCTAAACAGCAACTGTTGAGGTCAGCTGAGTTCAAGCACAAGGTGAGCACTTTACATGTGTTCTTATTTACTATCATTCCTGACCCTCACCACAACCTCGTGATTTACTTATGACTACTGCTGTTGCCGAGAGAGGGGCTCAGTGAGTTTATTTGTTCCAGTTCACGTACAAAAAAGTGTTGAAACGTACCTTGAAAGTTTAGATTATCCTTTTAAAAACTTGTCTTTCTAGAATGGAATATTCTATCATTCTAGAATGATAATATTATGTTATCAATAGGCCTTAGATATTCAGCTCATATTAATGCGCAGTATCAAACCTGACTAACTTCTGGGCTATTTGTAGCACACTATGAATAAAGCCCATACACTCAACACATGCATCCACCAGACAAGGTCCTGGGTCTTTCGGATAGTGAGGAACAAGGCAGAAGAGTTCTCTCTTTGCTGAGGAGTTTACGTTCTGTGGTGGGAGGAGAAGCGTCCTAATAAATAGAGAATACATGGTGAGAGAGAGAGAGAAGGGGTTCAATGACAGATAAGTAGGTTGAGAGGTTAGAGAGTGAGCTGGGTGATAGGTAAGTGGAGAGATGACAGGAGATGATGATGATGTTACGTGGCCAGATGATAGGTGGATGGATAGATAGATGATGGATGGATGGGTAGATAGATGATAGGTGGATGGGTAGATAGATGATGGATGGATGGATAGATGACAGATGGATAGATAGATAAATGATGGATGGATGGATAGAAAGATGACAGATGGATGGATAGATAGATGACAGATGGATGATAGATAGATGACAGATGGATGGACAGATAGACGATAGAAGGATGCATAGATAGATGATAGATGGATGGGTAGATAGATGACGGATGGATAGATAGATGACAGATGGATAGATAGATGACAGGTGGATGGATAGGTAGACGATAGATGGATGGATAGATGATGGATGGGTAGATAGATGATAGATGGATGGGTAGATAGATGATAGATGGATGGGTAGATAGATGACAGATGGATGGATAGATAGATGATAGAAGGATGCGTAGATAGATGATATATGGATGGGTAGATAGATGACAGATGGGTGGATAGATAGATGACGGATGGATGGATAGATGACGGATGGATGGATAGATGACAGATGGATGGATAGATGACAGGTGGATGGATAGATAGACGATAGATGGATGGATAGATAGAAGATAGATGGATGGATAGATAGATGATAGGTGGATGGGTGACAGAAAAATTTCAATGCACAGAGCGATTAGTCTAAAAAGAAATAATGAGAAGGACTGGGATAGAGAGCAAGTGTCCAGAGGAGAGGTTGTGGCAGGTGGAATCATGTCTAAAGACCACACACACCTGTTCCAGTCCTTGCCCCTGTGCTATGAGCGCACTGTTAACAGGATTTGGTGGAAAGGCTAAAATTAACAAGACTGACAATGCCAAGTGTTGGTAAGTACTTGGAGCAAATTAAACCCTCATATACAGATGACAGATCTGTAAATCCATACAACCTTTGGAAAACTAGATCTGTTGACCAAAGTTTAGAGTACACGTGCCTGTGCCTATCAATTCCCGTGCTAGCTGCTGTACTGAAAGCGTGCTTGCACACACTAAGAGATAAGTATGGCAATGTTTACACAGTATTAGGTGTGATGAGTCAAAAAGGCAACAGATGCTGGGTCACTTATAAAACGTTCAAAAGCAAGAAAACACTGACTGTATGATGTAGGGATGTATGTTTTTAAAATTAAAACTTAAAGCAAGGAGATGATTACCATAAAAGCTAGAATGTGTAATACTGAATAGTGTTTGGGAAATGGATACAGTACTTATTGGGACGAAGGTCAATGACAAATCGTTGTTTTACACATTTTTTTATACTTTCATCACTATGATATTTTTCAGAATAAAAAAGGGAAGTGGAGAAAGAATAATATCAACAATAACAATACAAAATAAATCAAAGAAAGACAAGCCTTTCTAAAACAATAAGAAAAAAATTCAAGTCAACAACGAGATGCATGCCCAGTTTCGATATTCACAGCTAATTCCAATAAATTCAAAATAATTATTGAAACTGCCATATCATTTGAAATTTTGTTTTATAAATTTTTGTAATACATTCAAAGTAGGCCAGAATTAAACAAAGATACTTGCTATGACCATTCTGATATAAACATGTTTTGATAATACTATCTAGTAAAATTAGAGAATGAAATACAATAAGGAGCACACAGACCAGAAATTAGGAGTCAAAGTGATTTTTATTTGCATATGAGTGTTTATTTTAAAAAGGTACAGATAGGTGAATAAAAGTAGTCAATAGAAGAATGATTTGAAAATCTACAAATTTCCTTCATATCAATAAAAAGTTCTCAGGAAACACAGTGGAAAAGCAGGCTCACACTGTAGACTACTCCAGCAATATGAAAGGAATATAAATAATTATGAACATTTATTATATTTGGATCTATTATTAAGATTAAAATATAAATGAAAAGAATAGCAATTAAATAATATTGGATATATATAACAAAATTTGTGAGGGATCTATCTTTTTAAAAATGCCTAAAAAAGAGACACATAAAGGAGCACTTGAGAAGGCACATCGTGCTCTTTAATGAGAATATTCAAAATCATGAAGATGTCAATTAACTGAAAATTGATTTATGAATTGCATGCAATCCTAATACAACTTCAATGTGACTAAATAATTACAACATTCATCTGGAAAATTAAATTTAAATCACAAAAAAACTGAAAATGGCAGAAAAATAAGGAAATCCAACCACCACTACTCTATAAAGGCAAAGAAAAATCTGACAAAACTGTCAAAACCATTTTTTTTGGCTGTATGGAAATTAATCAAAGAATTGCAGCAGACTGGGGAGAACTTATTTAAAAAAAAAGATTGAATCTCAGTAAGAACTGTGATGGTGGTGGTGTTTTAACTTATCAAGTCCCACCCCCCACTTCTCAGCTAAGGGGAGCCTGAAAATAGCAGCCACACTCCCGTGGGAGCAGAAGGAGCCTCATTCACAAAGAACTTTAGTTGCCTGTTTGGACCTTTCGGACGTGTCCATGGAAGACTGGCTCCAAAGGCTTGTCTTTGTTTTGCCTGAGTTGGCACTGGTTGGTGTTAAAGCTGCTAACTGACAGACACTTGATGAAACATTATCAATTTTTATAAAATATTTTCATATTAAAGGTAGAAATAGCTTTATAACAAAATAAAGACTAATGCTTTAGTTGCACCTGCCAATGATGATAGGTAAATGGCATCTGGAATAAACAGCAGACGAACCAAAAAACCTGGGGAAGGAAGGCTAAGGAATCAGACGTGCATAAGGGCTTTGAAAAGCTCTGGCATATTCTCAGGAATCCAGAAGGCCACACATCAGAACTAGAAAACAAAGAGCAAAGTAAACTCAAAGTAAGAAAAAGGAAGGAATTAATATAGAGTGGAAATAAATAAAATGGTGAATAGAATAGAAAAACAATACAGAAAAATCAACAAAACCAGAAGTTGTATCTTCAGTAATAGCAGCAAAAATGACAAATTCTTAGCTAGAACAACCAAGGAAAAAAAGGTGACTCGAGTTACTAAAATCAAGAATAAAATGGGGACATTATGATTGGCTCTTCAGAAATAAAATAAAGAATTAATGTCAATTACTCTTAGTATTTTCCCCAAAAAGCACCAGAGAGGAGGGAACACTTCGCAACTCATTCGTTGAAGCCAACATTACCCTGATACAAAAACTAGACAAAGACAGCACAAGAACAGGAACAGAACAATATTCCTAGTTGATAAAGATGAAAAATCCTCAACAATCTAGCAAATAGAATTTACCAGCATGTAAAAAGGATTACATGCCACGATCAGTTGGAATGTATCCCAGGAATGTGAGGTTGGTTCTAATCAATTAATGTATTACACCACATCTTTAGAATTAGGGGGAAAAAACACATGATCAACTCAATAGATGTAGAGAAAGCATCTGACAAAATCCAATAGCCTTCCATGATAAAAAGGACCACTCACCAGACTCGCCATAGAGGGGAGCTTCCTCAACTTGGCAAATGGCATCTGTGCAAAACCCACAGCCAACACTATACTCAGTAGAGAAAGACTGAAGGCATTTCCCTCAACAGCGGGAAAAAGGCAAGCACGTCTGCTCTCACAGCTCCTATACAACACTGTGCTGGAGGCTCTAGTCAGAGGGGTAGCTAGGGAAGGAAGTGAAATAAAAGGTAACAGGATTGAAAAGGAAAAAGTAAAACTATCTCTGCTTGAAGATTACATTATCTGTGTATAGAAAATTCTAAAGAAGCCACTAAAAATTATTAACTAATAAGTTCAGCAGGGTTGCAAGGAACAAGATCAATGCACAAAAATCAATTGTGTAATGTTAAAATAAATTTAGATTGAAATGCTAGGGATCAATGAAAGGTGGGGTAAGGGGAATGGTACGTATGAATTTTTTTCTGTTGTCTTTTTGTTTCTTTTTATGAATTGATACAAATTTTCTAAGAAATAAAAATGATGACGAATATGCAACTATGTGATGATATTGTGAATTACTGATTACATTTGTAGAATGGGAAAAAAAAATCAATTGTGTAGAAAGGAGCAAACCAAAAATGAAATTAAAAAACCATGTTCATGCATTGGAAGACAGCACTGTTAAGATGAGAACACTCCCCAAGTGTGTCTGCAGATACAACACAATCTCTGTCAAAGTTCCATCTGACATCTTTGCAGAAACTGACAAGTTGTCTTAAGGTTCATATGGAAGTGCAAGGACCCCCAAACAGCAAAAAAAAAATCTTGAAAAAGAAGAAAAAAGTTGGAGTACTCCCATGTCTCAATTACACTTAGTATAAAGTTACAGTAATTACAGCAGTGTGTTGGCATGATGATAGGCTGGTAGGACAATGGAGTGTGATGGCTAGTCCAGAAATACACCCGTACGTCGGGGGTGAACTGACTTCCAACAAGGGTCCCAAGACCAACCCATGAGGATTGTGTCTTCCACAGGAGGTGCTGAGACGGCTAGATATCTACATACAAAAGAATGAATTTGGACCCCTACTTAAAACATATTTAAAAACTAAAATGAATCAAACACATAAATATAAGAGCTAAAACTATAAAATTCATAAAAGGAAATACAGTTGTCAATCCGTATTACCTTTAATCAAGCAACAGCTTCTTAGATATGACCACAAAAGCACAAGGAGCTAAGTGAGAAAAGATAATTTTGACTTAATCTAAACCTATAACTTTTTTTGAGTCAAAGGACATAGTCAAGAAAGTCAAAATACAACCCATAACATGGGATAAAATATTTGGAAAACATATATCTGATAAGGATTGAGTATCCAGAATACATGGTGAATTCTTATAACTCAGCAATAAAAAGCAAATTACCCAATTAAAAAACATACAAGAGACTGAAACAGACATTTCTTCCAATAAGATATTCGAATGGCTAACAAGGACATGAAAAGATGATCAACATCATTAGTCATTAGGGGACAATAAATCAAAACTACAATGATAAACCACTTCAGACCCATGCAAATGGCTATAATCAATCAATTATATCAGTCAACCAACAGCAAGTGTTGGCAAGGATCTGGAGAAATTAGAACCCTCCTGCACTGCTGGTGGAATTGTAAAATGACCCATCTGCTACAGAAGATGGTTGGAAGTTATTCAAAAAGCTAAACACAGAATTACAAATGGCCAAGAGATCCAATCTCAGGTATGTACCCAAGGGACCTGAAACATGTTCACCCAAAAACTTGTACGTGAATGTCCACAGCAGCATTATTCAAAATAGCTGAAAAGTAGACACATCCCATCCATCCATCAACTGGTGAGTGGGTAAATGAAGGCGGCATAGCCATACTATGGAGTTAAATACTGTTACACGCCCCAAATGTGTAGACCCTGAAGACGGTATGGTAAGTGAAAGACGCCACACTCGAAGGGCATATGTTTTATGATTCATTTAGGGAATGGGAGCATTGGATCTTGCCCCTTAAACACATGCTCAATGCAAACCCTCTCCTGCCAAGCGTGAACTCATTTGTAAAGATCCTGGGGGAACCATTTAGAGGAGGCTAATTCAGGGTGGGCCTGGATCCGTAAGACTGGGGTCTTCACACGCGAAGGAAATCGGACACAACGATGGACGGGGCTGGCGCAGGAGACGGCCACGGGATGGGGACCCGCGTGGCGCCAGTGGCCACCGCCTAGGACACAAGGCTGCTGACCTCGGTTTTGGACTTGCAGCCTCCAAATAGCCAACCGACCTGTGGGGTGCTGTCTCGGCAGCCCTGGAAGACCGAGAAGCACCAACGGACAGGAGAGTTGGGGGTGGGCGAAGTAGGGATGTTTAGAGGCGAGTTGTGTGAAGCGCAGCCCTGTATATGTGACGCAATAATCCTTCACTGTCTCCTCATGAAATATGCAGGAAAAGGCCCAGCTCTCATTACTGTGTTGTGAAATTTCATCAGTTTGGATTTATGTCCAGTTTTTAAATGCTGCTTCAAGACAGGCCCAAGGTGAAAAACCGAGTCTTCCTGTGGGAGCCACCGCCTCAGTGAAGAAAAGAGTGGCCCGGTATTTGGAGAACAAAAAGAGACACATCACAGAAACAGGGCAGCGGGTGGGAGAGAGCTGGAACTGACGGAATGTTCTGGAGTTTCTCGTGCCAATGGCTGCACCACACAGCGCATGGGCCAAAAAGCACGGCGTGTGGCAGTGCTGAACTTTAGGGTCTACAGATCGCATATTTATTTTTTAAAATCTTATATATATATATATATATATATTTACAGATGAAAAAACAAACAGAGTTTGCCTCAGCAGTTTATGTGGGGCAGGAACAGAGAAACGATGTGGGCTGGGGGCTGACAGCGGTAAAGTGATGGCATCTGGGTCATTATTCTCCCCACGTTCAGATATTCCTAGAATTTTCATAATATTCTTTTAAAAAAAAGAACAGCTAGGAAAACATTTGAAAGAAGGACATTGAGGGGTAGTTATTATAGAGCTACATAATGAAAACAGGTGGAATTTATATTAAGAAACCAAACCAAGAATATCTAAAACTTTATCAAAACAGTGGATTTGGAATATTTAAGATTAGTAAGAAAGAAAGAATACTAAGCAAGTAACGTTGTGATGGCTAGCTAATCATTTGGGAGAAAAATAAATGGATAATACCCTTGCCTAATACTGCACATTCAAATACAGTCAGTCCATAAGAATTATATTTTTAAATAAAAATGTAAAAATAAATCATTACAAATTGTGTAAATATGAAATACAAAACTAGGAAAATATCAGTGAGTATGTAGTCTTAAGGGACGGTTCTCCTAAGTTTAATAATAAAATTAAACCTCAGGATTTTTAAAAAATATCACAAACTGAGAAAAAACATTCCTAACATTAAAAGGGGTTAATTCCTACAGGAAAAAAGGGGATCTTTCCATGGAAAAATTAATTTAAAAGGTGAATTAATAATTCACAAAAAGTGAAATACAAATGCCCGACATGCTCAAATGCTTCCTCTATTTTGACTTTCTAATAGCAGCAACCCCTTCCGTCTTAGGGAGTTGTCCCATTTTATGAGTCTTCAGGGAGGAAACTAGAGGCTCCTTCCGCAAGAACCGAAACTGCAGGCCACTTTCTCTCCCAGGCCCTCAGGTGTGGGGACCGGCCTGCGGCCTGAGCATCACAGCTCAGCTGCATTTGTGCCGGACGTGGTCCCAGGAGCAGAGGGGAGGAAACGGAGCGTAGTGCTCGCCTGCCCGGGGCAGAGGCAGCATCGGCTGCGGGGGGCCGGGCCCAGTGGCGTCCAGCAGCTGGCACAGGCGCCTGCGGACACGGTGCCTGAGTCTCGGCCGCAGCGACATCACTTCTATGACCCGGTGCTGACAGTGTCCTGAAGCCAATTCTAAGCCTGGTTCTTAAGCCCTCCCAATGGTAATGTGATTTTCCCAATATCTTTTTAATAAACTTCTTTTCTGCAAGTAAAACTCTAAATAATACACCCAAAATTTTTTTAGAAAAAAACTATCTTACTTTTAATGGAAGGAATGCAACTTAAATGTCATTTTCATTTTATAGGTTAAAGAAACTTAAAAAAAATAACTTTTTCTTTTTGTCCAATGTGGATAAACAGTTTGTACTACTCTACTGGAAGATAAGTAATTGGTCATTTTGGAGAAATATTGGCAATATTTATCAAAAAGCCTTTTAAGAAGTGAGGACATTCACTCAGCAACTGCACTTCTAAAAATTTATTGTGGGAAAACAGACGAGTATAAATGTGTTTACAAAGTACTCATCATAGCATCATGAAGATCAGCAAACGGACTGGAAGCTATCTGAATGTACAACAGGAGCGTCACTAAATAGTGATGCCTATATAATAAAAATCCTCTGCAACTATCAAGCCAGTTATGTGAAACATCAGGCTACAAAACAGTATTTGTAGTAGGATCTCACTTTTCTGTGTGTTTATGGAGATACAAACATATATACCCACATAAATTCAGGAATGACATATCTGAATGCTACTGTATCAAATGTTAATGATTATGTCTAGGTGGTAGGGCAAGTAATGACTAAAGGCTGGTTTTTTTTTTCATTTGTTTGTTTGCTTTATCTTGTTCATTGATACTTTCTATTTTCCAAAATAAATAGGTATTTTTCTTTTAAAAATGGGAAAACATTTTTAAATATCTCTGAAATTAAAAATTATTCCACCAGCACTCTTTTTGTGTATATACATTTTAAATTTCCCATAAAATGACCACATGCTCTACACAGATTCCACTATATTCGAGCTTTTTTTAATCAGAGGTAATCTGAATGAATTAAATTATATTTACGAGCCATTTTCTCATTCAACTTAAATTTCTCTTCAGTGAATAAGAGAAACAAATTAGCTTTATACAGATCCCATTTAAAATGGACCATCATTTAAAAATGTCTATTTAGAATAGCAGACACACAAGCATTAACAATTTCAAAGGCCTTGACATTTGGGAGCATTATATGCAGGCAATTTTGTTATTCTATCTCTCCCCATGGAATCATATAGATGCTCAGTTGTATCATTTGTCCTGGAGTGTAAGAGAGGTTACCGTCTTCTTATAATTCGCCAGCTTCATCAGCACTGCACAGCGACCGGTGATGGCGACCTGGGTGTGTGACAGAAGCCCTGTGCCCGGAGGATACCGAAAAGCTCCATCTACTTCAAGGCAGCTCTGCAGGTGGTACATTGTTCACACAGAGCTTGCACAGAGCTGCCTCACAGTTCGGAGGTCACAGCCCCCGTGGGGCCCCACGCAGGCGCCTGCAGGGTGTGCACTGCCTGCCTCGGGGAGCTCCGGCTGCACCCAGACCCCCAGCCACGGACTGCCTCGGGCCCTGCGGGCACACACGCGTCACAGGGGTCCTGGAGAGGGCCGTCCCTGCCGCATGCTGGCCCACGTGCTCTGCACAGCGGCTCCAGGAAGGACGACGGCAAGCTCGGGGCTCTGCCTTTTCCCTTATGCCCTCTTCCCTAAGTCCCCTGCTCTGCTACCCTAACAGACAGCACCGCCGCTTCTCCACTGGTGACACGCCTCGTCCCCGCGTCTCTGCTTCTCAACACATACGAGCGGGTCTGAGGAAGAGGCGCACGCAACCGCGCCTGTGCAAAAGCACAGCCTCGGTGGGGGTCCGGCCTGGGTTGTTCGTCCTTGTACTGTGCGGTGGCCACTCTCTGCAGACGGCCGTCTACGGCCACGCAGCCCGCCCTCCGCCACGGATGACACACTTAACCTCCCTATGACACGCTGCACACTGGGGAAAACTCGCTCAGCCATCACCAAAAGGCTGAATTCTAGAGCACGCCTCAGCCACAGGCCTACGCTCTAGGATTAGAGAATTCCTTTTCTAAAATGTGTTGCAAACTTCCCTAACACATCACACCCACGTACACACACATGCACACATGCACACACGCACACACACCTTATTTCTGGGATGGCATTCTACATTTTAAAGACTTTGTGTGTGCTTTGCTAGCCACTCCGACACACTCCTCATGCCATACGTGTCCTTCACTTAGAGTAAGTTCTATGAAAACCAGACTTTTTTCAGTAGCTTAACCAGAATCAGTCACACTTCCAGAACATTTTTATCAGCCAACCCCCACCTCCAGAGCTCTGGTCATTTCCTCTCAGCCCCCACTCTCCTGGTTCTAGGAAAATATTCAACTACTTTCTGTCTCTAACGATTTGCCTATCTGGATATTTCATGTAAATGAAATCATACAATTTGCAGCCCTTTGTGACTGATCTCACTTAGCACAGAGGTTTTAATGTCCAAATATATTTCAGCAGGCATCAGTACTTCACTTCTTTTTCTTGACAAATTGGGTTCCAATGTATGGCTATACCACATTTTGCCTATCCATTCATCAGTTGATGGTTATCTGGGATATTTCTACTTTTTGGCTGTTTTGAATAATGCTGCTACGCATATTCATATTCGTGTTTACATGGATATATGTTTCCATTTCTCTTGAGAATACACCTAGGAGAGAAATTCTGGATCATATTATAAATCTGTGTTTAAGCACTTGAGAAACAGCCACCCTATTCTAAGGTGGTCGCACCATTTTACACACCATCCAACAGTGGAGAAGGGTTCCAACTTCCCTACAGCCTCACTAACACTTGTTAGTAGGTCTCTTCTATTACAGAAAACCGTCCTACTAGGTGTGAGTGGCATTTCCTTGTGGCTTTCATTTGCATTTTCCTAATGATGTTACCTAGCTTTCCATGTGCTCGTTGGCCATTCTGTACATCCTTTCTGAAGAAATTTAGATCCTTTGCTCATTTAAATTGGATTGTCATTTTACTGTTGCATTGTAATAGTTATTTATATGTTCTAGATATAAATCTGTTATCATATATATAATTTAAATTTTCCCCCATTATGTGGGTTGCTTTTACATTTCTGTGATGTCACTTGAAGTGCAGTGGTTTTAATATTGATGACATCACCTTTATTTTTATACTGTTGCTTATGAGGTCGGTGTCGTATCTCAGAGCATTGCAGAGTCCCAGGCTGCAGAAGTTCACCCCACGCTCTTTTCTTAGAGGTCTCTACTTCCAGCTCATATATTCATGTTTCTGTATGCTTTCTTCTAAGAGTTCTCTACTTCCAGCTTGTATTCCAGCAAAATGCAGGTCTCTGCTGCATTTTGAGTGACTTTTTGGTATAGTATAAGGAAAGGGTCTGTATTCATATTTTGTACATGGAGACCCAGTTTTCCTAGCACCACTTGCTTTTCCCCCACTGAGCTGTCTTTTCACCCTTGCTGAATCGATTGGCCCTATATATGAGGATTTGTTTTTTTATTCTCAATTCTATCTTTTTGATATATATCTTTATCCTTTTGTCAGTATCATGCTGTCTTGATTACTGTAGCTTTGTAAGAAGTTTGTGAATCAGAAGGTGTGAGTTCTCCAACTTTGTTCCTTTTCCAAGACTTTTTTGGCTATTCTGGGTTGCTTGTATTTCTAGAGGAATGCTAGAATCATCCTGTCAATTTCTGCAAATTAGCTTTAATTTTGGTAGGAATTAAATTTAATCTACATATCAATGTGGGGGTACTGCTATCTTATCAATATTAAGTCTTCCAATCCATAAACAAGGCATAACTTTCCATTTATTTAGATCTTAACATCTTTCAAAAATATTTTGTAGTTTTCAGTGCACAAAGCCTTGAACAACTTTTGTTAAATTTGTTCCTCATATTTTATTCTTTTTGATGTTTTGATTGGAATTGTTTTCTGAATTTCATTTTTGGTTTGCTCATCGGTACTGTGTAGAAGTGCAACTGATTTTCACATATTAATCTTGTATCTATCAAATTTATTGAACTCATGTATTCGTTCTAATACTTTTTTGTTGTTTCTTTAGCATGTCATGTCATCTGCAAATGGAGATAATTTGATTCATTCCTTTCCTATTCTGGTGCTTTTTACTTCATTTTCTTGCCTTGTTGCCTGACCAGAACTTCCAGTACAATGCTGAGTACAAGCATTGAGAATGGATGTCCTTAGCTCATTCCTGTTCTCACTGGGAAGGCATTCAGTCTTTAGCCATAAAGTAACCTTTTGACTGAGTTTTCTTCATAGTTGCCGTTTATTAGGTTGAGGAAGTTTCCTTCTATTTCTACTTTATAGAGTGTTTTTACAATTTGGGGGAGTTGGATGCTTTTTCTACATCTATTAATCAACCCTGATTTTTTTTTTTGTTTTTTATCCTATTGAAGTGATGTATTACAGTAATTGTTTTTTCCAACGTTAAACCAACCTTGCATTCCTGGGATAAAGCAGACTTCATCATGATGAGATACTTTTTATATATTGCTGGATTTGATTTGCTAACATTTTGTTGAAAATTTTGTGACTATATTCTTAACAGACATTAGTTCATAGTTTTCTTTTCTTGTGATGTTTTTGTCCAGTTTTGGAATCAGGGTGGTGCTGGCCTCACAGGATGAGTATGGATGTATTCCCTCCTCTTCTATTTTTTGGAAACATTTTTAAAGAATTGGTATTAATCCTCATTTAAACATTTGCTAGACTTCAACAGTGGCGCCATCTTGTCCTTTTCTTTGTGGGAAGTTTTTGATTACTAACTTTTTCTCTTCAATTTTTATAGGTCAGTTAAGATTTTCTATCTCTTCTCAAGTCAATTTCAGTAGTTTGCATCTTTCTAGGAATTTGTCTATTCCATCTCAGTTATCAAAATGTTCCCTTATAACTACTTTCATTTCTTCGAAGTTGGTAGTAATGTACTCTCTTTCACTTCTGATTGTAGTAATCTGAATCTTTTCTCTCCCTCCTGCCCCCCGTCCCTTCCATCCCCCACTCCAGATAGTCTTAACTCTATTCTTCACTTCACTACTTTGGGAAGTTCGTATATTCTAACGTCAGGGTATACCAACTTGTCAGCCAGGTATACTTGTAATGATTTGACTTCTCTATTCATTTACAAGGACAAAGTGTAATTTGTCAAAATTACACTTTAAATTGTTCACAAATATTCAATAGATATTCATAGGTGTTTTTCATACTAATATGTCGAATCTAAGGCATCCAGGGGACGCTAACTTGGTTTTCAAGAAGCCCAATGACGTGCAGGGTTTCTCTCTCAACTAGAAAGGCACATGGCGACATCTATCAGCTTTCTCTTCAACAATTTCCCTGGGGCTCTGGCCGTTCTATTGCCTCTGTCAGTTCTGGTGACTCTCACTGCTCTGAACTTTTTCCAAAATGGTTCCCTCTTAAGCAACCCCACCTTGAATGGGTGGAGACACATCTCCATGGAAACCATATAATCAATTGATGCCACCCACAAATGGGTGGGTCACATCTCCATGGAAACAATCAAAAAGCTCCCATCCAGCAATACTGAAGAAGATTAAAGGACATGGCTTTTCTGGGCTCCACAACAGTTTCCAAACCGGCACAATTGTTTTCCCATCCAAAGTAGTAGATGAAAACAGAGCAAGAAGATAAAAGAGTCTTAAAGCCAATGCCTTTTTTTCAACTTCTGGAATTCTGGTGGAAGAAGCAGAACTTCATTCATTATATTGAAACAATATTATTTTGTCTAAAGGGGAAGTACAATTGGATATATAATGCAGGCAACAAATAAATGAATACAATTAACCTCCAAGCAGTCAATTGTGGTGGCTTGGAGCCATGTAACCCAGAAAAACATGTTCTTACACTTAACCCATTCGTGTGCAGTTCAGCCTTCTATGAGGACATCTTGCTGCGGTTGCTGCAGTGAAGTGAGGCTCTTAGTCCAGTTACTGGACGCCTCAGAGCGAAAGAAGCGACAGGAGCAGCGGGGCTGACCATCAGGGGATCCCTGAGGCGCCAGGAGTGGGGTGCAGACACTGCCGCGGGACAGGAAAGCCGGGCCAGCTCAGCGTAGCCACCCCGACGGCGCCGTCCTCTGTCCTCAGGGAGAAAGCACCGCCCTGACGACGCCTTGATTCTGGACGTGCCTCGCCTCAAAACCGTGAGCCAATACATTCCTGTCGCTGAAGCCAATGTATTGCATGGTATCTGCTTTAGCAGCCAGAAAACTAAACCATAAATCAAGAAAATCATTATCTTTCCTAAAGACAATTCTTGACATTTTATTTGTATGAGTTTAATTTCAATGTAACAAACCTACCAACTAGTTTTTAGAATTAAAAAAAAAAATTGGAATGGTAAGTTAATTTCTTAAGTATTTGCTGACAGCATGCAACCACCAGGCAATAACCAACAGAGGACATGCTGCTCGCCTGAAGAGAATAGAGCATCTGGGATGGTGACGGGAGGCTCAGTGGCTACGGCCACAAGTGAGGCCACTGTGCCCTGCAGAGGCCGCAGGCACAGCCGAACTGTGAGGACACTCTTGGGGACAGAAGCCAACCGCCACCTCCACCCGACAGCATCAGCCTGCAAACTCACATCTCAGCTCAGCAGAAGACAAACTGCTGGTGCGTCAACTGGAGAAGCAGGGATGAAGTCTTTACCTTTCTTAGGAATACACACTGCTGTTATGATGGTTAGTTTTAAATTGCAAGACAGCAATTCTGGAACACAACGGCACCGGGCCCGTGAGCAGCAGCCTAAGGGCATGGGTGTCCCGACACCTGGGCTCCCAAGAGGCTGCCCGGACATGACCCTCAGGCCGGGCCTCACCTGGCCACAGGCTGAGCGTTCAGTTACCTAGTCTCAAAGTTCAGCCAGTGTATTGGAAGTTTTTATGAACAGTTGCCAAGAACAAATTTTCTTTTACAAAGTGAGCAGAAAATAAGGAAACGCGTTCGCCACCTAAGGGCTCCCGACACCAAGGCAGAGCCAGGCGAGCGCAAAGCCCCGCGTTCCTGCTGTGCCCACCACCCTCCGGGAGAGGCTGCAGGATATCAGCTCCTGGCAGCATGGAGCAGCCACAACACGCGGTCCCACCCGCGCAAAGCATGTGGAAGGGCCTGTGCCAGGCCACCCCCTAAGTGCTCGGTCCAAGACGGGTCAGCCCCGCGGGGCAGGGGCGCCCAGGCCGCCACAGCCAGACCCGCCCAGGCCACCGCAGCCTGCCCAGGCCATGGC